>VDFB02106522.1:0-21944 GCA_007258455.2 Sequoia sempervirens | reverse complement strand
TCATCTTTATGTAGTAAACATAATCTCTTTACTTTCTATATTCTTTACTTTTTCCAAACCAATTTTTTTTATCTAAGAATAAAAACTTTGTAATTTATATGGGTATTATTAAGTAAGAAATAAGGTGATGAATGTTAAATTTAGAGTTTTTTAATCTACTTTTCAGTGGTAAATTGTGCATTTCTATGGTATTCATTGTCTCATTGTTATAAGTAATAACTTTGGGGATTGCACTATCTATATCTTTGGGTTGCATGTTTAGGTTGATTATTGCATGCATGGTTTTAGAGAATATTTATAATTACTAGAAATAAAAATATATATTCCAAATAAGCAAAGCTCATTTTGATCTTCATATTTTCTTCTAAATATCAACTATTTTCTAGGATAGTTTAGAATTGGTGTATGATTTAGACTATATTTTACTTTTTGTCTTTTTTTAGCATAAAAGATGCATCATTCAACTTTTCAATTATAATATAATTACATCAAATAACTAGCACAAAAAATATACAAACAACATAAAACCATTGAAATGTATAGGGCCTACAATTCAACACTTGTAATTTGGTAGAGTATTAACAATCCCTTGTAAGGAAACAAATCTATAGACACTTGTGCTAACTATGCAAGCCTTGACCAAGTAATAGTGAACCTTGGAGGATGATTTATCTTTCTAAGAGGAGTGGACCATTGAACTCCACCATTGGCACATGTCAAAACCTCATGCTAATGCAATGCATATCCTACACATAGTTTTTAGCTTAGAATCAATTATATATAATAAGACTCTTATGGCCATAACAAGAACCTTGATAATATTTTTTTTGTTATACCAACTTCCTTTATCATCATACACTTTCCATTTTTTATTCAATTTCTCATTGCCTCTATAAAATTGGAAATTTTCTAATATAATTTTAGGAAGAGAACAACCATCATAAGGACCAACATCTATTCTCTTTATCTAAGATAGAAAAGTATTAAAAACATCTTATCATCTTGGATAATTGAGAAATATTACAATTAAGAAGCAACTAACATTAGACATAGTATATGAGGAGATCACCTTCTAAAAAACTTGGAACCTACCAATAAGGGACAAATGAGCCTTCCATATAGATAACATCTTATTAAATTTCTCAAACATTCACAACAATGTCTTTATAAGGTGTAAGGTCTAAAATTGCATGCTTCAAAATTTTCATCTTGTGTTTTTACACTCATTTTCAATGTTTTTCATCCCAAATCATATTGAAAGCACATTCAACATTTTTTTTACCTAAAACCTTTCACTAGTATGGAATGCATTTCAATGTGGAATTCAACTATTATATAGCCAAAATTCTCCTAAAGCATAGAGTTGTGTTGCCTTAAAGAAAATAGTGTCCCCATGCTAGTATCTACCTTCAATTTTAAATCTATATTTTTTAGGATTTTGAGGAGTTGTAAACTACCAAAATTTTGACACTTACCCTAGACCTAGTTTCAAGCTTAAAAAGTGTTTATGAGAATGAAAAACATCATAATTTTCTTTATTTTAAAGCACATAAAGCTTTATATCACATCCATATTGGCTAAATATGAGTGACAATTTTTTTTAAAAAGGATAGATAATTCAAATCAACAAATTATAATGCATAGTATTTAGGTGTCATCTACCTTGTAAATCCTATGCCATTTTACATGTTTCCAACATCTTTTTTAAGTGTCTCTAGGAATTTAGGGTGTTATAGGCACTTAATTTTTATATTTGATTCCAACTATTATGTGTAAAACATTCATAAGTGTAATGGAGAGGGTTTGCTACTCTTGAGTCTCTAAGATAGGGAAGAGTCTACAAGGAGTGATGACTCCCTATTACCTTAGGGACAAAGGCTCAAGTGACAGAAGATGGCTAAGGGAGAATTTATGCAATGTTTTTGGATTTTATGAGTGCTTATAGAAAGGGAACTTTAGAAGCCAATTGAATAGACCTTAGAGGTTTTGAGAGATAAATAGACAAACTCTCAGCCAAAGGATGAAAGTGCGGACCAAGGCTAACAACAGGTGCACTAGCATCTCAATGGCGTTCTAGCATCTCATATGAACCATAGACAGAGTCAACCACCATAAACACTTAGGGTCTGCTAACTACTCAGAGACTAAAGTTTGATAATTTAACTAAACTAGACATAATACAAAAAATGTAGGAAAGAATAGTAAGAAGAATACTAAATGATGAGTAAATAAACTATATTAACAAAATAACAAGTAGTGGAAGAAAAGGGATGAACTCACAGGTGGTCCAACCATGAAGCCTCCCGCAAAGCTCCTCATGGATAACTTGCACACATGGAAACACTAAAAGTGTTGGGGTTGTTTTCAGGGCTTGCCTTGGTCAAATCCTCACTTTGTTGTTTCTACCTCCACAAACAACCAAAGAGACAACAAGATAGAGAAATAGATAATGGAAATGACGAGACAAGAAATAGAACATGCAAGATAACAATATAAAATTCAATAAGAATGCTAAATGAAATAAAGTAAATATTACCCTCCCTCCAACAAGGTTGGTGAAGATTTTATGATTTCTGGATTTTTGATTGTGTTAGAGTTTTTTCATCAACGTTTCGGATCACACTCAGTGATCCATCATCAGGATGATAAAGAGCTAAGGAGATGAGAAAGGTAAGATGCAGACCTGATTTGCTTAAAAGGAAGAGAGGTGAGAAGTTGAGGAGAGAGAAGGGTACCAAGACCGAGGCAAGAGAGATAAGGTAAGAACTTAAATTGAAAGAATTAAAAATAAGAGAGAAAAAAATATATAAGAATGAAATTTTTTTATTAAAAAAGAATGAAACAAGAAAGAAATAAAAGACATAGAACTAATGAAAGAGGACTAAAACATAGAGAAAATTCAATTTTAGAAAAGAGAGAGCAGAAATAAATAAGAGAAAAAAACACCAGCAATTCTAAGAGAATATGCAGAATTAAATTATAATGTTGAAAACTAAAAATGAAATAAAAGAATGCTAATAAAATGAAGCAATTAAAAAATTTCATTTTCAACCTCAATTCTAACGTAAAAAAGTAAAGAATATTATATTTGAAACAATTAATGTTATATTTAATATTGAAAATACTATCTATTAAAACAATAACGTAAAAAAGAGAAAATTAAATTTGAAACTATAAATGTTATATTTATAATGAAAATAATATTTAAGGAAACACAAACATAAAGTAAGGAAGGATATTATATTTAATATAGGAAAAATGTCTATTTTAGAAAGACTATAATGTCAAATTTGAAATTGAAAGATAATATCAGTTAAAAAATTAACATAAAAAAGAAAAAATAAATTAAATTTGAAACTATTGATGTTATATTTAATATAGAAAATAATATACATTTAAACACTAATGTAAAATAAGAAAGACTATTAATGTTATAATAAAATAATATCTATTTAAGAGAGAAAAAACATTAAATTTAAAGTTGAAAGAAAAATGCATTTGAAACTAAGAATAATAATGAAAGAGAGTAAGAAAGATCATGTAAGAAGGTATATTTGAAAGAAAATTATATTTGAAAGAAAAATAAATTTGAAAGAATAAAATATTGGAAACAATCAAAGATATATTTAATAATGAAAATCAATCTATTTGAACATTAACGAAATCAGAAGGAAAATTAAATTTGAAATGAAATTAAAGAATGCTAAAATTTAAAATGAAATTAATGATTGCTAAGAAAATTCATGAAGGAAGGTATATTGTATTTGAGAGAATAATATATTAAAAATTGAAAGTAAATATTTGAAGGAATAATATATTAAAAATTGAAAGCAAATTAATGTAAGGAAGAATAATATATTAGAAAGAAAATTAAAGTAAGAGAGAAAAATAAATTTGAAAGAATAATATATTGGAAACTATCAAAGTTAAATTTGATAATGAAAATCAAATCTATTTAAACATTAGCGTAAAGCCAGAAGGAAAATTAAATAGGAAATGAAATTAAAGATTGCAAAAATTTAAAAAGAAAATAATGAATGCTAAGAAAATTCATGAAGGAAAGTATATTGTAAATGAAAGAATAATATATTAATATTAGAAAGCAAATTAATGTAATAAAGAATAATAAATTAGAAAGAAAATTAATGTAAGAAGGAATAATGTAATTTAAAGAATAATATATTGGAAACTATCAAAGTAATATGTAATATTGAAAATAATATCTAATTAAACATTAACGAAAAATAAGAAGGAATATTAAATTTGAAATATAAAAGAAGTGAAATAAGAGAAATACGAGAGGAACATTAAAATTAAAATGAAATAAAATAGAAACGAGATAAGAGAAATACGAGAGGAAAATTAAATTGAAAGGGATAAAAGAAATTAATAAATTGATAAGTAATGAAACATAAGAAGGAAAATTAAATTTGAAATATATTAGAAACGAAATAAGAGAAAAGCGAGAGGAAAATTAAAATGAAAAGGACAAAAGGAATTAATAAATTGAAAAGTAATGAAACATAAGAAGGAGAATTAAATTTGAAATATATTAGAAACGAAATAAGAGAGAATTACGAGAGGAAAATTAAATTGAACAGAACAAAAGGAATTATTAAATTGATAAGTAATGAAACAAAATAAGAGAGAATTTCTTTCATTAATTTTCTTTCTAATAAGAGAGAATTTCATTAATTTTCCTTCTTATGTTTCATTACTTATCAATTTATTAATTTCTTTTATCCCTTTCAATTTAATTTTCCTCTCGTATTTCTCTTATCTCGTTTCTATTTTATTTCATTTTAATTTTAATGTTCCTCTCGTATTTCTCTTATTTCACTTCTTTTATATTTCAAATTTAATATTCCTTCTTATTTTTCGTTAATGTTTAATTAGATATTATTTTCAATATTACATATTACTTTGATAGTTTCCAATATATTATTCTTTAAATTACATTATTCCTTCTTACATTAATTTTTCGACCTTTTCTAATATTCATTTAATATACTTCCTTCCTTAATCTTTATCTTCATTTTAAATTTTGTAATCTTTTACCTCGACGACTTTTCCTCGCTTTACAATGATTTTATTTATTATCAATTTATCCTTGATAGTTTCCAATATATTATTCTTTCAACTTATTTTCTCTTACTTTAATTTTTCTTTCTAACATATTATTATTCTTCCTACATTAATTTGTTTCACTTTAATATTATTCCTTCCAACATTTACTCTTCACTTTTAATATTATTATTCTCTCAATATAATCTTCCTTCCATGAATTTTTCTTAGCAATCATTAATTTCATTTAAATTTTAGCATTCTTAATTTCATTTCAAATTTAATTTTCCTTTCCTATCAAGCACGTTCAAACAGATTGATTTTCATTATTAAATATATCTTTGATTGTTTCCCACATTTTATTCTTTCAAATTTATTTTTCTTTCAAATATAATTTTCTTTCAAATATACCCTTCTTACATGATCTTTTTCTTACTCTCTTTCTACTATTATTCTTAGTTTCAAATGCATTTTTCTTTTCTCAACTTTAAATTTAATGTTTTTCTCTCTTAAATAGATATTATTTTATTATAACATTAATAGTCTTTCTTATTTTACGTTAGTGTTTAAATGAATATTAGTTTCAATATTAAATATCACATCAATAGTTTCAAATTTAATTTAATTTTTTCTTTTTTATGTTAATTTTTTAACTGATATTATTTTTCAATTTCAAACTTGACTTTATAGTCTTTCTAATATAGATATTTTTTCCTATATTAAATATAATTTCCTTCCTTACTTTATGTTAGTGTTTCCTTAAATATTATTTTCAATAATAAATATAACATTTATAGCTTCAAATTTAATTTTCTCTCTTTTTACGTTATTGTTTTAATAGATAGTTTTTCAATATTAAATATAACATTAATTGTTTCAAATATAATATTCTTTACTTTTTTACGTTAGAATTGAAGTTGAAAAAGAATTTTTTTTTTAATTGCTTCATTTTATCAGCATTCTTTTATTTCATTTTAAGTTTTTAACATTATAATTTAATCGTGATATTCTTAGAATTGTCGGTGAAAGCCGGATGATTTCTGTTTAAAATTGACTTTTCTATGTTAGTCCTTTCTATTAGTCCGAGCCTTTATTTCTTGTTTCTATCTTTTATCGTAATTTCATTCTATTTTATTTAATTTTCTAATCGTTCTTACCTTATCTCTCTTGCCTCGGTCTTGGTACCCTTCTCTCTCCTCAACTTCTCACCTCTCTTCATTTTAAGCAAATCAGGTCTGCATCTTACCTTTCTCATCTCCTTAGCTCTTTATCATCCTGATGATGGACCACTGAGTGTGATCCAAAACGTTGATGAAAAAACTCTAACACAATCAAAAATCCAGAAATCATAAAATCTTCAACATGACAGATTGTGGAAATCTCATAGCATTAAAGGTTGGTGAAGCTGAGGGAAAGAGCAATTCCTTGAGAACTTGGGATAATCATGAAAGAACGTGATGTAGAAGAGCTTGAACTAGCAAGAAAATATGTAGAGTTGCAAGCAGAGAGTGAAAATTCTAAGTGAGAATGAAGTGCTAAAATGAAAGTTTGAATGCTCAAGAATGAGAATGAATAAGAGGGACAAATATGAGTTCAAAATGAGAAATTGTATGCAAGAGGGTTGTTTTTGGGTGCACTTGTGACTGCAGAGGCATTACACTTCGTGGGAAGGCGATAGTGTAACGTCCCCAATGACCACAAGATCAAGAATCCTATTAGGACATTTGTGTGATGCACAAACGTTTGCATAGCCTAGAACTATCCTTGACAAAAATTCCCCCACCAACAAAAAATGACAAGGTCAGGGACAAAAATGAAGGCTAGGAAGGAAAGTATTTGCATTAGTGTCTCATTAAGCTAAAGTGAAGGTTGATGTAATGTGAAATTACATAAGGGTGCAACTTTACAATATTACAATGAGGGAGGGATCCATTGGAAATAATAAAGGTGATTTGTAGATAAAATTATTTCTTTAATTTCCACCTCTAAGTGGATTTCTTAGGAAAGAGTGGACGATGACTCTTGATTTTTGTAAAAATTTATTATGGCATTCACCAACTTAGTCACTTGGGAGAGTGAAGACGAAGAATTTTGGATTTTCCTTGAGTAACTCTTAGTATTTCAGAAGTTTTCCATGAGGCTTGGGCACATGGGAGGGAAGAGGGTGAATCTTGACTTGCCTTAGGCATGGGAATCTATGAAGGGTCATTTTGGATGCCTTGTTGGCACTTGTTGAGCTTCTTCTTGTTTTGTAAACCACCATAGTTTCCCCTTTCATTAGAGTCTATACATTGGAGCTCCAGGATAGTGGAAAGTAACACAATAGGTTCGAACTAGAAGGAATATTTATAGGAATGGAATAAATATTTGGATGTGTTGAGATTTTTTACAGGTACATAGGTGTTTCTAGATTGGAGCAAAGAGATGAATAGAATTATGATTGTATTGTAATCTTTATTTCAAAGTTAATAAATGCTTCAACTCTCTTCTTAGTGGAGTTTTTTCTCGCAAGGGTTTCTCCATGTAAATATTGTGTATCTCATCAAATTGGTATCATAGTTTTATGTTAACATTTGGTTTAATGATTGTAATTTCCTATCCATTTGTAATCTATTATAGCCAAAAGTTAGTTGATATACAAGAAAATTATTTTCTATTCAAACTACCACAAAGTCTATAGAAGTCATCAATTATTTTGACATTTTTTGAATTTTATATCTACTTGTGTAAGTCACAGAGGATGAAGACAATATTCATGAAATAGTTATATGTTGACACCATTTCCTAAATCTTCCACATGGAATCATCCATTTATTCTTGTAAAAATATCTTGTTAAATTTGATGATTGTTGTAATTGAAACTTCAACCATGAAATGCATGAAGCAAAAATCAATAAGTTAAGAACTTATTGTTACTTTTTATTTCACAAATTTAATCCCCACTAAATAAAATAACTCATTTCTTTGTAAATTTACAGTGGTTATTTAAAAATATAATGAGTACTATGCCCAAATTATGTTGTTTAACTCCCAATTTCCCAAATGAGAAAATTACTAGGCAGTCCTCATGTTTGAAAAACTTCAGAGAATTGTTAATGGCATCAAGACATTCCAAGCCATTGACGCCATGACTTAAATGAATTATGACAAGGTTGATGCAAAGGCCCTCATGTTGATTATCCTTTCCATAATTAGTAAGGTATAGCCTCACATTTACAATACCAAGACTACGACACAGACATGGAATATATTGGCAACCATTTATAAAGAAAATAATTTGACAAATTATTTACCTTAAATTGCCACATTGCACCTTGAACTATACAATTAATCCAAAATTGAATTATTAATCATATGACTTATGAAGCTCATGGAAATTTGAAGAAATTTACAAAAGTGGAAAATGAAACAACTTTTGAGTATTATGGGATCTCAAGGGACGAAATAAAAGATCCATAGTGGAAAATAAAAAAATCCATTTGCATTACTCCCTTGATAGGATAAGCTTATGTGGGAATTATGTAGCTCTAGTTTTAATATTTAGTCAAGGGAGGTTATTAAATTTCTCTATGCAAGCCCATCAAGCTAAAGATTTGGAGATATGAAAGAAAAATTATCCACGAGAAAATACTTCTAGAGAAAATCTTCATATGAGTGGTTTTGTTAGTCCATTTAGATGCAAGCTCTCGAGAATGTTTGAGGATAATGTAAATTATATCTTAGTAAATTTTTATTATTTGATAGAATAGTTTGATTATTACATAATTCATATGTATTACTTAGGTACAAATTCATTTTATATATATATATATATATTCGAAAGATATTTTCAATATTTTATTTCTCTTTTGTCAATGTTGCTAGAGTAATTGGTAAGGGGTGATCAAGTGGTCTAAGAGAGTTCTAGAATTTTGAGGTGTGAATCACCAAAATATTAACAACTACCCTACCTATTCACAAGTTTGAGTGATAAGGAGATGTTCATAAGAGTGCAATAGTATCTTTGAAACATCACATTTTCATTTTCTTTTAAATCATAGTTAATCTTTATATCTAATCCATGTGGGATAAACATGAGTAAGAAAATTAAAATATAAGGTTGGTCAATTCAAATAAGCAAATTTTAGTACTAACTTGCACTTTCTAGTAAACAAAAATTAGTTTCCATACAACTAAATCAATTTCTATTCAAACTACTACAATTATACAAAATAATTTTCCCTTTTTTTCAATGGTTTTTCAAATTTGTGTCTACACATGTATGTTGTAGATGTTGAAACATAATACTCATAAAATAGTGGCTTCGATATGGTGACAACATTTATTAGATCTTCCACAATTGATCCTCTATTGATTCCTACAAAATTCTCTTGTTGATGCTTGTTATTAATGAAGCTTTAGCCATTGAAGACATAGAAAAAATCAATTAGTTAAAATCTTCTTGTTCCATTTTATTACCTAAGTTTAATTCCCACTATAAACAACATAATTCTTTTTTTTGTGTGATTTATATTAATGTAAAAATAATGATTATTATACCCAAAATTATGTTGTGAACTCCCAAATTTTCAAGAGAGAAAATTGTTTTGCTTAGAAAGTGAAGATACATAAAATCCTCATGTTCGAGGAACTTTGGGGAATAGGAATGACACCAAGACACATCCGATTGTGGATGGCATAACTCAGGTGAAGTATGACAAGGTTGATACAAAGAACCTCATGTTAATTACCTATGCCATAATTGATCAAGTAAAACATCATGTTTATAATACCAAGACCTTGATAGAGGCAAGAAATATATTGGTAAAAAATTATGAAGCAAATAGGTTCATCTTTGTTGAAATATGGTAGCTTCAGTCAGATATAGAAATGATGATCATATGTGTGTGTATATATATGTCAGTATGTATTGACATATATATACACACACATATATATATTAATTGTATACATCATCATTTATATCGAAATCTACTACATTTC
This sequence comes from Sequoia sempervirens, assembly GCA_007258455.2. Classification (NCBI taxonomy): domain Eukaryota; kingdom Viridiplantae; phylum Streptophyta; class Pinopsida; order Cupressales; family Cupressaceae; genus Sequoia; species Sequoia sempervirens. Next base: position 11,897 of record VDFB02106522.1, on the reverse strand, counting down.
AAGTATATTATCGATTTGCATTTAGAGGCTATTAATTGCAAATTATTAGCATTTCATGTTTCATATAGGATCCCAATCAAGCATCATTATCAGTGATCATTTCCAAATTGGATATTATTTATTTGTGCAAGATAAATTCAGATCGAAATTGGTAAGCATTTATGTTTATTAAGTAACAAACCCCAATTAGAGATCGGGTGTTTAGTTAAGATAAAAAGGCACAATTCATGAGACATCTCATGAACGGACATGCCTCCACTTTGTGGAGACATGTTCGCTCATGGGATGTGTCTCTTACTTATATATTTAATGTAGGTCCGATCCACAATGGGAGACATTGAAATCAATAAATGTTCTGCTCTTGTAGATCAAATACCATTAAAGAAGACTCAGACTTGTGAATTCATGATCAGTATTTTTCAATATTGATTTGGCATCAACTTCATACTTATCAAGTTCAACATTCTGGTTATAATCTGAAAGAAATTTAATCTTCTCAACATGGTATCAGAGCCAAGTTAAGGAAAATTTGATTAAATTTAAGATATCAGATTGAATCATGTTTGGCTGTTGAATCGAAGAATCTGAGAATGGAAACTCTCAGACTTCCAGATTCATTCACAGACGAAAATCCAGATTGCCTATTTGCAGTGACAATCACAGAATTCAGGGCATTCCATATTCATTATTTGATTCGTTTGGACAGGGCTTGGGATTATCATCCATGTTGATCATAATCACTAACATTGCCATTGGGAACCATCATCGTTGGGGAAAAATATAATAATCTCTATAGATCATGGCTATGGGAATTAGCAAAAAAAATTTGTATATATGCATCGTGATTGCGAATAAAGGAGGAATCTCTTGCAAATCGAACATATTGGATAACTATATAGGTTTTATATTCTTCAATACATTTCAAGTATCTTTGCCATCGTTTATATTCATCAACACAGGTGATATTCAACCCACACTGGTGTGAAGGGCTTGGCCGACTTTGAAGAAATCGATAATACATTGGAAGCACATCGCGGGTATATGTGAGTGTATGAAGTCGGTAAATAAACTACATCAGACCTTGTCATCTTATTTGTTACTGTGGTCTAGTCAGCCACTACATCTTTGGCGATAATGCTTATGGGGCCATTCCTATAAAGAAGATGTGACAGTGTTTAAAAGCCTTGCCTATTCACATTATCGTGGTTGCTTATGTACGTAGAGTCATCATAATTTTAATTGGAAACTTCTCACTGATATTTAATTTATCGTGGCCTATCCAAGACCCGATATCGTGCATCTCTTATTTGGCTGTTGTGGTTAAATTCCTTTTATCATTGGTCATTTCGGGAGACAATAAGGTGACGAGAAGCAATGTTGGAACTCTTGCGTGATAATGCTAGCTCAATCCTTCTAGCACCCTCAATCCCGAATGTCTTATATACAATGAAAGGCATTATTAAATTGATGTAAGCTTGTGAAGACAACTTAAATTCATTCAGGAGGAGTCAAGTCCGTTGTATTCAAATTCCTGATATATATCTTACATTTGCATATATTCTTTGATACTCGCTCTTGGAGATGTTACATGTGTGAAGTCCTTTGTCTCGTAACTGGCAGAAGAAGCTATCACGAGAGCCCTTGTGAAGATACTTCCATTATTCTCATTATTCTGATTGGTCGCAGGATATAAGACTTAGAGCAATCATGAACGCAGATGTTGGTTTTGTTGTCATGTATCCTCAGAGGTTGAAGTATTATCTCTGGTCATTCAAGTTTAGCCGCTACATCCTTGTCTAGCCCGACTTGGAGGCTCTGACTATTTTAACGGGTCTCTTGAAGAATCTGCCATCTCACAGGATTGTTATCTCTCGAAACTCTTGTCGCTGTGTGATGTCGAGTCTATATACTCTGCTTCCCCTGTCGCGCTTGTTGCTACCGTTTGTTCTGTGAAGTTCGTGGCACTCAATACTGCCATGGTCTGCACATGGTGTATGGTGGATAAATCTTCAGAAAACATAAGGAAGTCGAGAGTAACTTCAATACTCCAATGACTTTGTTTATTGAAGCAGTTGACTACTCCGTATTATGAAATCATGACTATAGCTATCATGGTTCATATGTTTCAATATTTGTGGTGGGTTCCCTTTCAAGATGTCGCAAAATTTCAAGAAGGTTTATAATCGGAGCTGTATATGAGACTTGAAGCATCTCATGATATCAACCCTTATTGAAATTACTCAGAGGTGACGCACTGCTAAGGCGGAGCAAATCATTTTTGGATCCATTTCGTGTGCAGATATATTGAGATATCCCGTACATATCTTCAGGATTAGAGGTACATCTCTACTTGAAACATCTATGGAGAACACATCTCCTTGGCTACCAACTAGAGCAGAGGAATGCACTCTGTCTAGTGATTCGTTGAGCATCATGTCAAGTTGTTCACTGTATTCCTGTTTAAGTGTAGCACTTAAAAGGAAATTTTGATTTCATCAAGATAAGTACTCCCTTTGTTTATTCTTTTGAAATATGGTCTGCGGGTCTAACATTTTTTACTTGAATCATGTGTGATTGGTAAAAGTGATCATAGGCATAAGATCCCTTGAAGATGTCAATCATTCTTTACATTTCGTTGTGAAGATCTCTGAGTGTGACTCTGAGATGAAAAGTGATGCAAATTCGTAATGATTGGATGGTCACATCGATACCATTCTCTATGTGCTTGGACTGCAATGTTACCTTGAGAAGGTTGGTCCTATATTGAATATGCTGGTTGTATAATGTGTGTTGTGCAGATTGTCTTTTGTTGTATTGAGATTTGCACTCTCGAGAGGAGTAAAATATGGAAGGAAAAGTTATATCAGAATTCACTAAAGATAAGTTTCTTTATCCCTTCATTCTAATCCTTTTCCCTTTAGGTTGATTTACTTATTCATATTGTTCATAAATTCTTATGTATTCATATTATAACCTGAGATAGTAAACCTTGTATGATTCTAGCTTTAATATTTCTTTGGATAATTATAAACTGTTAGTAATCTCTCTCTAAAATGCTTTCAGGACAAGGTGATGAGAGATTTCTTAGTGATGAAAAGCTCGAGGCATCTTGTGAGGAAGTCATGCCGACCAAAGAAATGATCAAGTGTGAAGTTACAACTTGCAGCCATGGGACTGAGTTGGTGGCTAGAGGGAGTTCACTTCCAGAAGTCTTCTTTGCAAGCTCTGAAGTAGGGATCAAGAGGGAGTTATGTGACTCACTGAGAAGAAGTGTAGGTTGCAGTGTTGCAAGGCCAAGTGTTAAACCCTTGAAAGTCCTCTTCAGCTGCTGAGATCAAAATTTCTCAAAGACTATCATCTGGATTTGATATTGGTAGCTCCGCAAACCTATTCAGAATAGAGTGATCTGCTATGAGGTCGAGGAGGTCTACCCTGAACTCTCTACAGTACCAAAGGTGTACACTGGAAAAAATTTCTTTAAAGCATGTGTTGCAGGAAATATTGGACGATGAGGTTAGGAGGTTGATGCAAGTGCTTGAAGATTTAGAGGGAGCCTACTGAACCTAAAGAAGATAATCGAAAGAGTACCTCTGGATTTTGTTTCAGGTTGAGGTTTGCAATGATATCCTGGTGTAGTAGGAAGCAATCTTCTGTGGCACTAAGTACAATAGAAGCCGAATATATTGTAGCCTCTATGGGAGCAAGAGAAGTAGTATGGCTCTAGAAATTGCTTGTGGGATTATTTGGTGAGTCCCTGAATCCTACTATTATCCACTGTGACAATCAGAGTTGTATTAAGCTTTCTATGAATCCAGTATTCCATGATAAATCAAAGCATATAGAGATTCCTTACCACTATGTGAGAGACATGTGATCCAGTTGGAGTATATTAGTACAAACGATCAAACAACAGACATTCTCACCAAGCCTCTCTTTAGAGTTAAAGTTGAACACTTCAGGAAGAAACTTGGTATGGTTGAATTGTAAGTTATTGTTGAGATTGAGACTCAAATTGTTCATTTTGTACTAATGTATTTAAAAGATGTTTAATGTGTAAAATCTTTTGTCATGTGTGTGACTCCATGACTTTATGGGCCGTCACCCCCTGTGTACATTATTGAAAGGTGATGATCTTTCTGATAATGAACACTTGTATTTGACATTGTAAAGTGATGACTCTACAATGATTAGTTTCACTATCATGATGGATATCATGAGACTTGATATCCATGGATATGTCATGATAGTATCTCTTGGACATTTTGATAGATATCATGAGACTTGATATCAGTTGAAGATCATTATGATCCTTATGGGATAATCATGGTGGATAAATGTATCCGTGGATATGCCATGATTTATTATGGTAGACATCATGAGACTTGATGTCAGTGCACAAACCATAATGAAGATGTGCTATGAAGAATGTCAAGTGACTTGACTCTCTTAGAAGCATACCATATCTTCTGATATCACGAGTAAGGTGATATCACTATATACTTGGTTAGTGTTATCTTCCCTAGCTAAGAGGGAGTGTTGAAATATGGTAGCTTTGGTCAGATATAGAAATGATGATCATATGTGTGTGTATATATATGTCAATATGTACTGACATATGTATACACACACACACACATATATATTAATTATATACATCATCATTTATATCAAAATCTACTACATTCCAAGTATATTATCAATCTGCATTTAGAGGTTAGTAATTGCAGATTATTAGCATTTCATGTTTCATATAGGATCCCAATCGAGCATCATTATCAGTGATCATTTCCAGATTGGATATTATTTATTTGTGCAAGATAAATTCAGATCGAACTTGGTAAGCATTTATGTTTATTAAGTAACAAACCCCAATTAGAGATTGGGTGTTTAGTTAAGATGAAAAGGCACAATTCATGAGACATCTCATGAACGGACATGCCTCCACTTTGTGGAGACATGTCTGCTTATGGGATGTGTCTCTTCCTTATATATTTAATGTAGGTTCAATCCACAATGGGAGACATTTAAATCAATAAATGTTCTACTCTTGTAGATCAAATACCATTAAAGAAGACTCAGATTTGTGAATTCATGAACAGTATTTTTCAATATTGACTTGGTATCAACTTCATACTTATCAAGTTCAACATTCTGGTTATAATCTGAAAGAAATTTAATCTTCTCAACAATCTTTAACCACAACTTCACACCTAAAATTCTACAATGAAATTCTTAACAATGACTTATGAAGTTTGTGAAAATTTGAAGAATAAATTTATAGAAGTGGAAAATGGAAATACTTTTGAGTATTTTGTCAATGTCTCAAGTGGCAAAAGAAAAGAGAGCCATATTAGAAGTTATAAACATTCATTTATATTTCTCTTCCAATAGTGAGAAGTTTGTGGAACTTTTCTAGCTCTAGTTTCTTTAGTAAGGAAAGTTATCAAAGTTTGGTGATGCAATCTCATAATGCTTTTTAAAGATATGAGAAAATCTTGGACTCAAAAGTGTGGTCTAATACGTATATTTTTCTCAATATTGCGATCCAAAAGAAATTCCTTGTACATAAATCTTCAATTGAGAGGTTTTTCTATTACATAATATTTTTTGGTAATGTAGTTTTTTATTAAGGGTTAAAATTGGATTTTGAAAGGGGTTCCCTCATTAAAAATGTGAATTGTGTTTTAGTAAATTGCTATTATTCGATAGCATAGTTTAATTATTACACATTTTTGTATGAATTATTATAGGACATAATAGTTTGTTATTCACAACTAAGTCATGAGTTGGTGTGTAGGTCGCTAGTTGGAGACTTAGGTAGTTGGTTATGTTATAGCTACCATATGATTGTGTATATAAACCACCTTATTATGAAAAAAATATCAATATTTCTCTACTCTTCTATTTTGACATCAAAGCATATGGTAGGAGTTGGTTGAGGGGTCTAAGAGTTTTCTAAGACTGTGAAAAGGTATAAACTACCAATAGTTTGATGGTGACCCTACCTAGTTGCAAGCTTCAATTGTGAGGCATTTATGAGAGTGTCAATAATCTCATTGAAACATCATATTTTCCTTTGCTTCTAAAGAACAATAAATCCTTATATTCCATCCATGTGGGATATAACTAATAATTTTTTAAAGAAAGCTAGACAGTTCAAATAAAAGAAATCTTGAACTCATATGCACTTTGTGGAGTACTAAAATTAGTTGACTTATAGTATAATTAATCGTTATTCAAATTGCTACAAAGTTTGAAAAACAAGTCACTTGTCATTTTAAGGGTTTTCAAAATTTGTCATTGTCTATATAAGTTGTAGAAGCTAAAATACAATATCACATAATAGTGGGTTAGATGTTGTTATCATTTTCTAAATCTTCACATTCAATTCTCCATTGGTTCCTACAAAATTCTCGTTAAATTTGATGATTGTTGGGATTGAGGCTTTAACCATTAAATACATGGAGCAAAAATCAACGAGTTAAAAACTTCATTTTGCATTTTATTTCAAAAGTTCAAAACTAAACAGCATGATTCATTTATTATGGTTGTGTAAATTATTTTTGAATATGTGTACTATGCCCAAAATTATGTTATCAAACTCCAATTGCTCGAGGGAGTAAATTAGTCTATTTGGAAAACAAATATGTAGACAATTATCAATTTTTAGAAACTTTTGGGGATAGTCATTAGCAATGAGTGACACGCAATCACCAATGTCATGGCTTTGGCAACATATGAGAAGGCCAAGCAATTGAGCATAAATGTATTTTTTATCTTTTGAAAAATGTCCATCTATTTCCCGCTCTTAATCTTGACCATTAAAAGTTCAAACTCCCCTATCACACCCTTTGCTTGTGATGGGTTTGTTGTTCTTCCTCAAGTTTCGTCAGTTGCCCATGGCACTTTTTTGGGTGATGATAGTCATGTTTGGTGCAAGTTCCTTCTATTGACCCCAATTGTGTCCTGGTGGTAGCAACACCTATGTATGTTCTTAAGGTTGACTCGACCCTTGCTTTTGGTGCCATGGATGTTGGTTGTACCTCCTCTGGTGCCTACTTCTACTGTTGGTGAGCGTACCTTTGCTTAGGCAGCTAGGTCTGGTCCTACTAACCCTTTGAGGGAGAAGCCTTAAAAATCTCATTATATTATTTATGCCAAATCATCCTTGGTTATGGTTTGTGGATTTGATGTGGTGGAAAATGAGGATTTCTACCATTGTATAGGTATGGTGTGTAGATTATCCAACCTTTGGCCTTCTCTTCTCGACCTACACAATTGAGTGTTGGTTTCTTGGAGGCCTCTTATGGATGATAAGATTGAGTTTTCACCCTATGCAAAGGGTTTTTCATTGCTTCCTTTGCTTCTTTTGAGGATAAAAACTTGGTGCTAGGTAAGTTGTGGGCTTGGAGAGAGCACTTTGCTTTGATTAAACCTTGGTCAACTTCCTTTAACCACCTTGATAAACCACTCAATGTTGTTTGGTGTGGGTTGATCTTCCAAATCTTCCCCTCTAATTTTAGGAGGTTTCTTGTTTATAAGGCCATTGACAACTCTATTAGTCACTTCAAGAAGGCTAACAATTCCACTTCCTACATGGGGCACTCTACTTTTTCTCACATTTTGATGATATAAACATCTCCAAGCCTCTTCATAGGGATGTGGTTTTGATAGTTGCGATAGGCCTTGGACTCAACCTCTAGATTATGAAAGCCTCCCCTTTAGATATTGTTGGTGCTTCTCCATTGGTCACCTGGCTACAGTTTGTCCTCTCTCACATGACAAGGGCTCTGCTATGTGGTGGAAGGATGCTAATGAAGATCACTTAGCTATTCATGCTCTTGATTCTTAGTCGGATGACTCCTCTCAAGACAAGGACAAATCTTTTTCTTCTGGTACTACTCTAGCATGTCCCTCGAACCCTCTTGCAATACCTCCTACCTTGTCCTCATAACTTGTTTTACCCTTGGCTTTGGATCAACTCAAAACTACTCATGTGGTGGATGACCACCCTTCACCTTATTGTTCTTTGGTTCTTTCATCATGTGTTGATGGGCTCTCCATGAGGGAATCCCCCACTACTTCCCCTTGTGCTGAGAATTTGGATGCTAATGTCTTATGAATTGTTGCAAGGAGGAAGAAGTTTCCTCCTATATCACTTCCCCAAATTCATGTTCAAGTGTTGAGAAAGATGCCAACTTGTTCTAAGCATGTTATTGTCTAAACGGGACCTAGGGGGGTTCCAAATCTTTTATTTGTTTGTTGTTGTTCTTTGCAAATTGGAGGTTTTTGTCCCTCTCTTTCGATTGAGTTGTTTCTCTATCATATTTAGCCAGCTTGGGCTTGTTTTTCCTTGCCTTATGGCAGCTTTGGAAAGGGTCTAGACCCTAGTTTCCCACTTTCTTTATACTTTGTTCTTATTGTACAAGGGTCTAGGCCCTTTCAAAATCCCTACTTTCCTTAATCAAAATATATGAAAAGGCCAATACTAAGACCATCATGCTAATTGCCCTTGTCATAACTAATGACGTACAACCTCACATTCACAAAACCAAGATTAAAATAAAGGCATGGAATATATTGGTGACCATTAACAAAGAAAAATATCAAACAAAGATTATTCATCTTTAATCACAAATTCATACCTTGAATTTTACAAATTGTTCTAGAATGAAACTCTTAATGCTTTTGACACCAAATGGGTTTTTTATTTGAATTTGTAGACCTTATTGAATATTTGCATCTTAGAAGAAATTTAGAAACCTTGAGGGGTGTTTGGATTACTCCTACTATAGTTTGTTGGCTAATATTGAATTTATGGAATAAAAGGATTTTTCTAGGAAAGAGCCATTCTCCTAATAATTTTCTCAATGCAATTTGAATTATCAAAAAGAGAGGATATAATACATCAAAATTAAGAAAACTAAGGAATTGGCTCCTTAGGATGATTGGGTCCTCAAGTCTTGGGAGGAAATTAGAAGTAATAGTAGACTCAACCATGGCCTACCATAAGGTTGGTAGGGACAACCTACTTTGGAAGCCTCCAAACATTAGTTGGAGTAAGCTTATTTTTTATGATGCGGCTGAAGAAAATTTGGGGCCCTTTGAGGTAGTTTCAATCATAAAAATTCATGGAGGGAAGGTGGAGACACTAGAAGCTCATGTTTTTGGCACAAATTTGTAAGGTGCCAAAAGGGTAAGGGATATGGTTAGCATCCTCAAACTTGTGATAAAAATCTATTTGAAATGTTGAGGTTTAAGGGGATTGAAAAGATTATTGAGGGCGAAAAACGATGCCACCCAAACTAAAATCTTAATATTTATATATAGGAAGCATGACTTTTATTAAAACATTTTATTTCAATCATTGTTATACTAAATGTAATAAATTTGGAGATTGGCTAACTAATTTAACTCATATAATATTTTAAAAGTTTAGATGGTAAAATTTGTTAGATTTGGAAAATAGAAGAAGGCTTCTAACTTTTTGTCATTAATAATGGAATTAGAAATCTTTTGATTTGTAGTAAAGGGAGGAAGTTTCTTTCCATAACTAAGAATTGAAAAGTCGCTCATATGAAAAGTGGCAAACATAATCAAGTGGTCACTAGATAATGTTGTTGTTATAGCAACGGGATATATCTTTCTCTCGAATTTAATTAATAAATGATCAATAAATAAAAGCAAGTCATACTTGCTATAAATATTGATTTATTTTTTATGGGCCAACTCAAACAAAAAGTCGCCTTGTTTTGTGAAAGAGGTGGACTCTAATGAAAAGACACCTTTGATTTGTCTATATACCAAGTAATGATCATTCATGTGATCACTCGATTTTTCAAGAAATAATTTGCTCTTCAAGAGGGAGTTCACACTTTTGTAGCAAATCAATATATTGCTTCAAGCAAATCGATATCAAGGAGAAATCATATGTGTTTGTATATTCACATCTAGGAGAGGTGCTATCATCCGTTACATCAAATCAGCCTTGGGTTTGGCCAAGTTGTAAAGTAGATTTCTGCTCTTTTCATTCAATATATAAGGGATATATTTTGGCTGGGTTTTTCTCCCTCGAGGAGGGTTTTCCCAAGGTATCTTGTTGTGTTCATTGTTCACTCTGTTGCATTTTTTATTGCTTACATTTCTTATCCTAAAACTAACATGGTATCAGAGCGGGTCTAAGAAAAGATCTAATCAGATTTGTTTAAGCAATCAAGTCAACTTTTCATCTAGGGTAGATCTTGAAGGCAAAGTATTGTTGATCTAAGGTTGCAATTTATTCAGACCTAAGGGCAGATCTTTGAAGGTGAATTTGTGCGGAAAAATAAAATGGTGAACGGTGTCAAGGTAGAAGATAGGTTTGATGGAGCCTCAAACTTCAACTCTTGGAAACCCAGGGTATTCATTGCATTAGAGGAGAATGTTCTTGATTTTGTGGAAAGTGATATGCCCAAGCCTTCTAATGATACTGAGAAAATCTAGTGGAAGAAAAATAGCACAAAGACTAGAAAAATCATGATAGACTATGTGATGAATCACTAGTACTGATCATCTCCAAGTTGAAGACAACTAAAGAAATGTTTGATACTCTAAAAGGATTGTATGAGATCAACAACACTAGTAGAGCCCTTGCTTTGACACAACAACTTCACCATGTAAAAATGGCTAAAGATGATTCAATCATCTCATTCTTTATGAAGACTGCTGATTTGAGAGATTAGTTGACTATTGGGGATATAATTGCAGACAAAGATCTTGTTATGTTGGCACTAAATGGTCTTCCTCAATCTTGGGAACCCTTTATTCAAAGCATCAGTGGGAGATCTAAGTTGGCCAAATTTGATTGTCTTCGAGCTAATTGTATTCAAGAAGAGTCCAAGTTGGCAACAAGAGGAATTGGGCAAAACTATCATGATGTAGAAAATCAAGTTCTTGCTATACAAACTTCTAGAGAAAGAGGCAAAGGAAGAAAGAGGAATAGAGACAGAGAACCAGATTCTACCCCAGAACTGGAGAAGAAGAAGGATCTCTCTCACATTCAATGTTGCAGGTGTGACAGGTATGGTCACTTTGCTTGAGATTACAAATTAAGGTCTACTCAACATGTTTCTACTACAGAAATTGACATAGGGACATCTCAGAAGGAGCCAAGTTCTAAAGTCAATACAAAAGGATTCTTATTCTAAAGTCAATCAGTTTCTTCGAAGAGGAGGAAATAACATTCAAAGGGAGTATGACAAACCAACATAGGCAACCTTGGATAAGGAGGTCAGGAGGTTGATGCAAGTACTTGGAGCCTCAAAGGGAGTCACATCATCATGAAGATTTGTGTAATGTATATTTCTTTGAGATGGAGAAATATGAGGTGAAAGCCCTTGTGTATATTTCTTTGAGACAGAGAAATATGAGGTGCGAGCCCTTGTTCATCTATGAGACTAAGATGAGACGTCATGTTGTGAGACTCCATGACGACATCACGTTGAGAGACTCTATGATGAACCCTTTCTACTTGTGTTTTTCCACACATGGGAGTAGCCATGGTGGACGTCATGTTGAGACACTCCATGACATCACGTTGAGAGACTCTGTGATGCGAACTTGTGCACATGTTTCTTTCCACACATGGGAGTAGCCATGGTGGACGTCATGTGTCGAGTGACTCCATGACAATATCACATTGAGAGACTTCGTGATGAACTCTTTTCCACAAATGGGTGTAGCCATTGTGGGTGTCATGTTGAGAGACTCCATGACATGGATATCTGGAAAGATACCTCCCTAGCTAAGAGGGAGTGTTGATGTTATAGCAGTGGGAGATATCTTTCTCTCGAATTTAAATAATAAATGATGAATAAATAAAAGCAAGTCGAACTTGCTATAAATATTGATTTATTTTT
>VDFB02106521.1:0-21213 GCA_007258455.2 Sequoia sempervirens | reverse complement strand
AAGGTTGGATCCTCAATCTCTTCAATATTCTCCTTAGCTGGTTCATTTCTTAGGAATGTAGGCCGAGTGGGTTTATTTGCAGTACGAGAGGGTGCCCTATGCACTCTTCGAGACCTTGCTACACTCCTATCATCATCCTGATCCTGGGGCTGCCTCCTAGGTAAGTTCAACTGTTGTAGAGTGTTTGAAAGCTGCTGTAATATCCCAGCTACCTGTTGCTGACCAGCCCGTAAATCTCTCAAAGTATCTATTACTTATTTATCATCATTTCTTCTTCCATTTCTGGGAGGGCTTCCTTCTCTTCTTTCCTCCATAGTACTACCAATCTCTTGATGTCTTGCTGCAATAGCTGCTGATAAGGTGTCTTGTTCAAGGTATGGTGGCCAATGTTTTTGTTTCCTTTCTTCTCTAGCTGTATACCTCTTTGCCCTATCACTTTGTTGCATAAATGAAGCCAAATTCTAACCCAAAGGATGGCAAGAAACCACTTTGATACCACTATAATGAGCCTTGCTCAAACTGACTTCAAATTGTTGATTATAGGCTCAAGGTATTTTGTCAAATAACTCATATGCAAACTTCCAGCTTGCTGGTCTGAAGTTTCAGTCTGATGTATGTACTTGAAGATGATATCAAAGTACTCTAAATGCTTAAAATTCAATACCACAATGCATAAACTATACCCTAGATGCATCAATGACTTAATTTCATCCTTCACAATGCTCATATATGATTTCTACATGCATAATATGCACCTACAGCCAACTAGTATTTTGTCAAACAGTTGGTATACATCCTCATACAATATTCAAAATGATCATTACAATATAACCCTCCCAACTAATGATATCTTATTTGAAATGCTATCCTTTCTACAATGATGACAATGAAAAGTGCCAAGACTCTTGGCTTATATCAACTACAATGAGAAATCTGATATCCAAGATAATCATCTACAGCAGCAAGCTTATTTGATCAATGCAATGACTTCAAATTACCATGCTAAAACTGATCATGAATGGAGAGCTACAGCAGTGACTATTGATAAAGCTAAATGCATTAGTTCGGACTGAGAATTACAATGCTTAATTGCAATGGAGTGCCTAAGCTGAATGTAAATAACGATGGACAAAAACCTGGAACTGCCTGGAACAAATATTCAATTCTCTTTGCCTGGTGCAGATTTGGCTTTAAACTTGCAGCACCTAGCCTCCTAATCTCCCAGCAGTGCCTTAGAAATTTTATTAGAATTTTTATTTCCCTTCAAAGCTGAAATTGACCTTCCCAACCTAGCCGTCCCTATGTCTGGAATAAAATGCAGATAATAAATAATTTGCAGCTTCCACATTCCCTATGAAGCATCCAACATTGTCTCCAATGCCTCACAAATGAAGCACTACCAGTAGCAAGATGAATCAATGCCTGTGTGGGTCTTCATGACAAAAATCGTGGTCTTCAAGAGTGATGGAATGACTCCAATCAACCTTTAATCGAACTATGCAAGAATGGACCCTTCACTAGCAAATCGTGGTCTCAAGTGGTTCTCAGCTGTGACTGTAAACTGATATTAGAATGTATATGAGCTGAAGATGCAAATCGACCCTTCTATATGTCAAATTTGTCCTCCTTTAATGTCTAAAATATCACCACAAATCTGGAAATGAATGATAATGAAATTCTAAAGATGCAATGCTCCAATAATGTCTCCAATCGTACTTTAGCAAAATTGGCCTTAGGCCACAAATTTTGTGCAAATGAGAAGTCTTAAGTAACCTCTCCCTAAGCTGCAATAATTCAAGTGATATTTCACACCCTCAAAATTGCTATCAATAGGAAGTTTTTGTTTCCTATGACAAAGAACAATCTGCAGAAACCCTAGTCTCCACAAGATGAAATGACAAGTAACAACATCAACATCAAATCTGCCCTCCTAGAAGCTTATGTTAGTTTTATGATCAGATTAGAGACACAAATTTTAATTCAAAAATAATCACACAATAACACAGCAGATACCCTGGGAAAACCCTCCTCTTGAGGGAGAAAAACCCAGCAACAATATATCACTTATATATTGAATGATAACACAAATAGTCTTCTTTACAAGAGGCCGATATGAAGGCCAGTAAAAGCACCACAAACTGATGCAAACTCAGATACAACCAGATGCAATTTCGCTAAATAGAGACTCAGCCTTCAATGACAAACAATCTGCTCTTCTACAGAAATCACAATCTCTCATCTAGACAATTCGCACTTGAACTCAATGAATGATAATGAACTGAATGAAATTGATGATACAATGCAATGGAATACTTGTATAAATACAAGTGATGGAGAAGGATGTGTCTTTTCATAAACAACAAGTCGGCCCAGCAAAGAGATATAATTCCAAATGATTGTGCCTCTTCATGATGTCGGCCATAACAATAGTTAAATGTCTCTTTAATGAAATCGCATCCAAGGCATGTGATGTCGGCCTTTGAAATATTGTATCTCTTCATCATATCGAACCTTCACAAAGTTGTGACTCTTCAATAAATCGTTGTCTTATAAATTAAATAGCCCTTGGCTATAATTTAATTTATCTCAAGTAGTAAAGGAGATCGCTTGAAGAAGACCACGACGCTGCTCTAAACATCAACACTCCCTCTCAGCTAGGGAGGATTCTTCTAGTTGCACAAGACATATCACCTCATCGTGATGTCTACCACAATGGCTACAACCATATGTGGAAAAGAAGATATCACCTCATCGTGATATCAACCATAATGGCTAAACCCATGTATGGTATGTACAAGTGTTCATCACTTATGTGATGTTGTCACCTCATCATGACGTTCACCATGGCTCTCCCAGAGGGTGAAACACAAGTACAAAAGAAACAAATCATTACGGACTCTCTCATGTGATGCTATCATGGAGTCACACACATGACATCCACCGTGGCTCTCCCAGAGGGTGGAAACAAAGGCTTTCACCTCAAATCTCAAAGAGAAATGCATTAATAAGGGCTTGCACCTCAAATCTCTCTCAAAAAGAAATGCATTAAAAAGGATCACTGATACTGAGACTCCTTCTCAGCTAGGGCTTGATTCTCCACCATACCAAGCTTGTCTTGAAAGTACACAAACTTTATCCTAGAGAGAGGCTTGGTGAGAATGTTTGTCGTCTGCTCATCAGTGCTGATATACCTCAACTGTATAGCTTTCCTCAATACCATATCTCTGATATAATGGTATTTGATCTCAACATGCTTGGTTCTGTCATGAAACACAGGATTGACAGAAAGCTTCACATAGCTCTGGTTATCACAATGAATGATAGTAAGCTCCATTGATTGTTCAAACAATCCTGCAAGGAGCTTACGAAGCCACACTGCTTCCCGAGTTGCCACACAAGCTGCAATGTACTTTGCTCTGTTGTACTCAACGTTGCAAATGACTGCTTCCTATTGCACCAGGATATCATAGCAGACCCCAAACTGAAGCAACATCTAGAGGTGCTCTTCCAATCAGTGACACCTTGCCCAATCAAAATCAATATAACCATGAAACTTCAAATCCACATCTGAAGAATATCTCAACCCATATCCAACTGTGTGACGCAAGTATCTTAGGATATGTTTTGCTGCAACAAGATGTATCTGCCTTGGTTCACACATGAACTGACTAAGTGCATTCACTGCATAGCAGATATCTGGTCTAGTGTTGACTAGATACATCAATGATCCAATCAACTGCCTGTACATCGTGGGATCCACAAGATCTAAACTAGTTGCAGCATCCTTAAGTTTATGTCGGTTGGTCTCCATAAGTGGACATGGATTTGCAATCCATCATACCAAACCTCTTAAGTATATCAATGGTGTACTTCCCTTGACTTAGAATCATCTCATCTAGCTTTTACCAAACTTTTAATCCAAGGAAGTAATGCATGAGCCCAAGGTCCTTCATTTCAAACTCAGAAGCCAACTCCTTGCATTTGAAAATGAGGTGCTCTTCTCCAGTAAGAATCAAATCATCAACATACAAAATCAAAATCAATGCTTCACCATCAATTACCTTGAAATACAGATTAGAATCAGCATCATTCTTGGAGAAGCCCAGGCTTAACAAGTAACGATCAATCCTTTCATACCAAGCACGAGGAGCCTGCTTAAGACCATACAAGGCCTTCTTCAGCCTGCAAACATGAGACTCCTTCACATGTACCTCGAATCCATCAAGTTGCTCGATATAAACTTCTTCCTCAATCACACCATTCAGAAAAGTTGTCTTCACATCCATTTGATGAATCTTCCATCCTCTAGATGCAGCAATGGCAATGATGGTTCTAACAGAAGTGTAGCGAGCAACTGGAGCAAATGTTTCTTCGTAGTCAACTCCCTCTTTTTGTGAAAACCCTCTAGCCATGAATCTTGCCTTGTACTTCTCAATGCTCCCATCAGCCGCATGCTTGATCTTGAAGAGCCATTTTGAAGATACCACATATTTGCCTTCGGGTCTAGGAACGATGTCCCAAACATCATTCTTGAGAATTGACTGATACTCCTCTGTCATAGCATCTCTCCAAACTTGTTGACTAGAAGCTTCCTCAACACTGGAAGGCTCAGACTCAATAATCTGACTCATCAAAGCAACATAACTAGAGAACTTATGTGGTCTCTTACTTTCTCTGAAGGTACCTCTTGGTGCTGCAAACCTTTCTGCCTCCTGCATTTTTTGCCTAACCCAGAGAGGTCTTTTTCTCCCAATCACAATATTAGTAGGCCTATCAGTAGGTTCCAAGGGCTCAATTGGATCATTATCTTCCCAAGTTCTCAAGTCTCCTCTGAATCTCGTGAGTATGGTCAACTTCCATATCCCAAGGAGACTCTTCATTATCAATCTCCATATGAGTACCCTTGGATCTCCTGAATGCAACATCTTCCTCAAATGTGACATCTCTACTGATCTCAATCAACTTCTAACCTGGAATGTATATCCTATAGGCTTTTGATGTCTCACTGTAACCCACAAATATTCCCTTCTTGCCAGAAGGCTCCAACTTTGTTCTCTTTTCCTTTGGAATATGAACATAAACTGGACATCCAAAGATCCTCAAATGACTCACCTCTGGCTTCTTCCTAGTAAAGGCTTCTTCAGGAGTCATGTTCTCTAGGACTCGGTGAGGACTTCTATTTTGAACATAGACTACTGTCCGAGATGCTTCTGCCCACAGGAAGGTTTGCAGATCCTGATCGTGAATCATGGCTTTTGTTGCTTCCACGATGGATCTATTCTTCCTCTCTGCAATACCATTCTGTTTTGGATTATAAGGGACACTGAACTCCCTCTTAATCCCAGCTTCAATGCAATAGTTTCGAAAGTTGTCGGAAGTGTACTCTCCTCCATTATTGGATCTCAGGACTTTGATCCTCTTCCCGGACAAATTCTCCACCTGAGCTTTGAATTCCTTGAACCTTTCTAATACCTCCTCAGATTCTTTAGATTTCAAGAAATAAGTCCAAGTCTTTCTAGAGTAGTCATCAATAAAAAAAATATAATACAAGAAACCACTCGAAGAAGCAACAGACATTCGACCACATAAATCAGAATGAATGAGATCTAGAATACATTTGGATCTATTTTCTCTACTATGAAATGGACCTTTAGTATTCTTACCCAAAGTGCAGCCTCTGCAAATACCTTCATGCTCCTGGTTGAACTTTGGAAGGCCCGTGACCATCTTCTCCATGATAGGTAGAGCTCGGAAGTGAAGGTGAGCTAATCTTTGATGCCAAAGATCACACAAGCTTGAAGAATCATGTACTAATGCTTGATGTGGACGAGTGCATAGCCTATAGAGGCTCTCATGTCTAACTCCAATCACCTGAGCAGTCTTGAAGTTAGAATTCTTCGTCCACACAAGAACTTTGCCTTTAGAGAAGGCAACTTGGTATCCTTTGTCTTCCAAGGCCGAAATGGAAACAAGATTACGCTTGATGCCTGAAACATAAAGAACATCATTCAACTGCAGGGTAATGCCAGAATCCAAGTGGAGAGTGGCGGTCCCAATTCCTTTCACCGAGTAGCTAGCATCATCTCCAATAATGACTTGTTCAGTAGAATCTCTCTCCACCAAGCTTGATTCCACCAAGCTTGATAAATGCTCCGTAAAACCAGTGATGTGTCAAGAGGCACCACTGTCAATCAGCCAAGTGTTGGTGTCAGTAGGTACATTGCTTGACAATGCTAAATAGAACAAGTATTCACATGAGTCCTTCTGTGGAGAGGCATCATCAACATCTGCAATGGTGGCCTGTTGCTTAGGCCTGGTTGGACAATGCTTAGCAAAGTGACCATACACTTATCACATCTAAAGCATTGGACTTTGGATAGGTCCCTCTTCTTCTTGAATGTAGGAGCACCATCAGCTCCTTTATCTCGATTCCTCTTGAAGTGTCCTTTCTTCCCATCTTTCCCTTTCTTCTTCGAAGATTGAGAGGTGAGGACATGAATTTCTTCATTAGTTAAGCTTTGACCAACGCCTCTAGCCACCAACCTAGACTCCTCTTGAATGCAATTCACTCTTAGACAATCAAACTTAGGAAGTTTCGATCTTGCACTGATTCCTTGAATATAGGACTCCCAAGATGAAGGAAGACCATTAAGAGCAAGAATGGTCAAGTCTTTGTCATCAACCACATGACCAGTTGTAGGAGTTGATCTCTCAATTCCGAAATCCTCATGAAGTAAGCAATAACTGTTTCTCCTTTCACCATCTTCACATGGAGTTGTTGCTTCAGTGCAAGTGCCCGGCTGGTGATGTTGATTTCATACATCTCCTCCAAAGTTTTGAACATGTCTCTTGCCGTCTTCAACTTGGAGACAATCGGGACAATACGATCCTTTACGGAATCAACTAACATCTTCTTCGCCTTGATATCTTTCTTCCTCCACTGAACCTTCTCTTCCTCCTCTGTAGGCTCGGGAACTTTAGTCTCCACAAACTTAGCCAAATCATTCTCTTCAAGTCACTTTATTGACTTTATAATATATTTTAAAATTCAAGTCACCTTATAATTTTTGATTTATTTGATAACCTTATAATTAATTAACTTAATACCACTTATTGATTTAATTAAAATAACTAATTAGTCATCCTCTTGAAAAATCATTATTTTGGACAACATAATTAATTAAATTAATTAAATCAAATTACCTCCAAAACGGGGACACCACATAATTTTCCACCTTTTAACCTCCAAGTGGGTCGCCCAACTTCTTGGCAAAATTATTTAATAAAGTGAGCAAAAATATTTAATAAAGTGATTTTTTAATATTTATTGCTATTTTTTATTTTAGTCACTTTAATTAAAATAATTAAAATAAAGTTATCCTTTTGATATTTATTTAAAATAGACAACTTTAAAATAATTAATTTAATTATTATTCCCTTATAACTCCATTATTTAGCTTATGGGAATAAAAAAAGCTAAATATCAATATCTGTCGTTATTCAGAAGAATGGGGACATTACATGGGACAAGTGGATCAGATCCTTGAGATGATGATGGCTGGTAGTGAACAGACCCAGCTATAGTGGAGACATGGCTCCCTTTTATCGAAATCTACCTTCAAATGATGCTGCAATATTCATAGAATCCCTATTCTACAACTACAATTGATGTTGTGTGGTGGTGGCAAGCAACTAACAGCATATAATCTTTAGTGTATGGTGTTGGCATAGCGTGTGAAGCTCAAGGTAGACGTGGATTTCTTTACCTGGTTGTAATCGCTCAAGTGTGATCAAGCACCCTTCCTGAATTATGTGTATGCAAATCACAAAGGCTGCAATTAGACTGATGCAACTCAAACAAACCCCAAAGATAACATCAGCAATGAATAGTCCAGTGATCAAGGGCAAGAAATTAAATGGAGTACAATGCTCAATTAAACCTCACAACAGCTGCGACCACCTCAACAATGTAATATAATTTTAGAAAATTCCTCTCCTTTGATATTTGCTTGCAAATCTTGATCGCCTTAATCTAAAATGACACACAAATCTCCAATTTAGTCCACCATGCAGTTCCTAGTGTGGAATTGCCAATTTTAGAGGCAAGAGTTCTTGTCCTCAACTCTAAAGGAGAGCCAAGAGTGTTTTTGTCCTCCTAGTCCTCAGAAAACAGCCAAGGGTTTTTCGTTCTTGGATGTGAACTCGATCATAAGCTCACAATGAAAATGCCAAATAACATCCTGATAATGAAATGAAGCTAGGTGCCTCCTTGATATACCTTTCCAAATCGGGCCCTTGGATTTAAATTTCCCTCCAAGTATTTAAAAATATATTTTTTTATATTTTAAGTGTTTAAATACACTTTTTTTAATTTATTAAAATAATATCATTTTAAGTTGTCCAAAGACAAAAATGATTGGGCCCAACTTAATATAATATTAATATTCATTTCCTTTACACAATCCTTTAGCCTACAAGAAATGAAAATAGGCTACAAATCTTCTCATGATGCTAGTTTGAAAAAGGGGGCATGTCATCTATAGAAGAGATGCTTAAGTTCTACTTTGATTACATGCTAAAATCCAGCTTTTATATGACTTTTTGATGCAAGAAACTGAAAACTTACTAAAAATAGTAAATTAGGGTTCTTAGTGAGAACTAAAGAGTGACCACACTTGGTATTGACCCATGTATTCATTGGGGGTTGAACAACTAGATTAGGACAAACTTATTAAAAAACTGAAAACTTTTGTTCTAGTTGTTTAATTTTGGTAATCCTACTTCTTGGGGTTGTAACTCCTCACTAAAAATTTGGAGTTCACATATTCATTGAAAAACTTAGGTCAAGAACTATAATCAATCCAAAATCATTCAACTATCACATCACCAAGTTCCACTCCGAAGGACCTCAAAAATGCAAAACACAAAAATGTAACAAATACCAAAAAAATAGTCAAAAAGCTGCCCAAAGCTGCAACTCGGATGACCTGGGATGTTTTCCAAATCCTTCACCTATGTAAAACAGGTCAAAGAATGAGTAATGTTTGGAGCTAAACTTAGCCATCATAATCTTGCAATAAAAAAACCAAAATCGCCTTAGAATTTGCATTAAAATCATGCTAGCAACCAACCAACAATGTTCAAATGGGAGAAACATCTTATTGAATGCATTTAAATATATAAAAATTCCTGGAAATTATATATACACAATAAGTTAGACGGTTGAAGAAAAAAATCAATAAATACTTGTGCACATAGATATCTTGTGTCTGCCAATCAAAAAATTGTTATTCAAAATTTGGATATAAGTAACAACAATACAAATTTGAACTGAAACGTCTTTTCTCAATCAGATAGAAGTCAATTGAGGCATGGTAGCCCCCAATCACTGAGAAAAGTATTTTATGGTCAAAACATATAAAAATACAAATATGAAAGTAGAGAAGAACATTCTTAAATAGGTTTGTCTTACTAGAGCACCATCTTGATATCCTAAAACATTTTAAGGGTTAGGAAATAATTATGTGGACCAAGTTCCCATGGTGGATAACAAAGAAATTTGCATCATTTCCATAGGCAAAAAGGTGAAGTGGCATTCATATTACAACAAGAAGTCAGTCAAAAAGAGATATCCGGATTTTATCAAAAAACCTGACTGATTGATTCAAGCTTACCCATTTCCAGAAAAATCGAAGCGGAAGGCACTAATCCCAATACTAATTAATGCAGTTGCCAGATTAGTCGAGGTCTCATTCTCCTGAGATGATTAATTCAAACAGCCTGTCAGAACTTAACATTACATCTAAATTTGCAAATGCAGATAGCAAGTAAAGCTTAGAAACTCTTTATGTGTGTTGCAATCCCAGTTTAGAAAATTTGAGCCTATATAGAAGGCCATGGGATGCAGAAAGAAAAGCTATTCTAGTAAAAATAATACCATGACAGAAGAAGAGCTAAGAGAAAGAGACCGAATTACAGAATATAATATCTACAGGAAAACAAGTCTAAACATTTCTACAACAGCTTATGCAAAAGGAGCATAAAAATTGAACTATGGTATAAATTGCGATAGAGCTCAAATAACTCCAAGTCAGAGACATAATAGCTAAAAGCAAAAGAGTTTTAGAGACATTCTTCCTAGTTTTTATTGATGTTCAAATGCACTCAAAATAGCCCCGGTTCAAGTAGATGGTCTGGCAGCAACAGGCAGGGTGTTCTCTTTGAGCAGAAGGGCCTCATTTTTCTTCAGAATTGATAATATTGGCTACAACAACACTTGAGGAGAGTGAGGCTTGCAGGGGCTGCAGATTGTGTGGGAGAGTATGACACAAACACCTCCCTCCCTTTAAGCATCGTGCATCCATATCAGCATAGACACTTTGGGGCTGGTTGGTAGTAGAACTGCTTCTATATCAGCAGACATTGTGCTCAAGCATCTCAATTCATCGATTTCACTGCTGAAAGATGGCTTAAAGTAAGGTGATGCACCTTTCCATAGAGCTGATGGTTTTGTCTGTGACTGGGTTTTGGAGTTCCATGGCCTACAACATTTTCATTGAGGAATTTGACACTGTTGTGGATTGCATGGAGCATAGCAGTAAAAATCGTTTTGGGAAAAAAAAAAGAAAAAGGGAAAACCAAAAGATGAAGAATTATCAAAAAATAAGGATTTAATCAGGAACAAATCAGATTTTCAAAAGACAAAGAAAAACGCAAAATAAAAACAATAAAAACCTACTGTTTTTAATTTAAAGGCATTTTTTAATAGCATAGAGATTTAGAGAACAAAAAAAAAATTGATAATTTACCCCATCAAGTTTGGAATTTATATTTTTTTTCATTTATATTCATGAATCATATCACTGATTAATTGCATACTGCATAGTGCATAAATGATAACTAGGTACTAATAGTTTTCAAATTTTCAATTACAATCTTTGAAAGTCTGCACTTCACCTTCTACAGTCCTGAAATCTCCAAACCCTGCTCAAAAATGGTCTGCTCCACCAGAAAAAAAACCCATGCAAATGTGCAATTACTAATAAAAATCTGCTAAGTAGCCGGGTTCTCGGGTTCGGGTTCGCGGGTTCGGTTCGCCGGTTCGGCAAAAATTTTTGGGGGTGGGTTCGGTTCGTCTTGGGTTCGTTAGTACAAATTACAAAAACATGTAAATATATATATAATATTTACATCATAAAACTATAAATCCATAAAAATAAAATAATTATTAGTTATATAATTTATATTTAATAAATAATAAATTAGTAATAATACTTTATACTATTTATTATTTAATAATAATATTATATAGGAAATAATAAATATGTAAACATAAATACTAAATACTGAAACTTTTAAACATTATTAGTTATATAATTATTAGTTATATATCAATACATAAAGCCACCGCTAGGTCTAAAATCTGAATACTAAAAGCCACCGCTAGGTCTAATATCAATACATTCTTATACCAAGAAGAGGCTATCATGGAGGTCTAAAATCACTGGTTTTTAAGTCGCGATTTCCTGGTCGTCGTCGCTACGCGCTACCACCGATTTCCTGGTCGTCGTCGCTACGCGCTACCACCGATATCCGTCAATCCATCGCCAGGTTCGTGGGTGGGAATGAGAAGAGTCCGTAGGAGCAGGAGAGGGTAAAGAGTGTTCAAAATGTTACGAACCCACACGCGAACCGAACCAGGACCCAACCAGGAGCGAACCAGACCGACCCACCAAAACCCAGCGAACCGGCTACATAGAAAATCTGTATCAAGGATGAATTTTAATGACTTTGACATTCACATTGGGTGGATGGACAATTGCAAGACTTTGAAGGAGCGTTTCTAACAACTTTTTCCTTTACAAAAAAAAATAACATGCAGCAAGTGAACAGAGACCAAATCAGAAAGAATATAAGAGGTTAGACTATCAGGAGGCACTGCCTATAATTCCTTAAGTCAATCAGTCTTTGGACAACCAACAAACCAAACAACTTGTCTGTCAAGGCTACAGAGGATTCTGCTGTTCTGTGAAAATATTAGCACCAAAGTCATTAAGGTTATAAAATAGCCACCATCCAAACAAATGCAAAAAACAGCAACCATGCAAATAAATGAATAAATTGAAAACCCTTTTATGATGAAAAAATTGCCCCATTAAATCAAAATCACCCAAAATCGGTAAAAATCAGTAGAGCCCACAATAAGTTGCAATTCAAATGACTTATTATCAATTTTTCAGGGAAAATTTATTATAAAATCACAAAGGTAGATTTCTTGCAAAAATCCCAACTTGTCGCTTAATTTCATGATTTATGCTTCTATGGTGTTAAGAATGATCACAATAGCATTCTTTTTACTGTTTTTTCTCCTATTAGGATTTCATTCCAATTGTTTTCATTTGCCAAAAAGATGGCTGGTTGTTGACCAAATATCTCAGCGACCATGAGGACTTAAAGAAGATTGAGCTGTAAAATTACCCCAGGACAAAAAGGTGTGTCATTGGCAATAGGGGGGGTAGTGCACATAGTGGATAACTTACATAATGCAATGGAGAATTGTATTATAGTGGTGAGTATTCCTGCTTGTCACCAGGGATAACTTTAAGAAACCCCCCCCCACTCAGCAAAGTTGTAAAATCCTAGTGAATCTTGGCTAAGTGCTATAATTTTCTTGGCAAATCTTTTCTTTTATTTGAGAAAACTATTAATTTTCCTAGCGAATCTATGCACATTATTAAAAAAATTTGTAAAATCTTAGCGAATCTTAATGAATAATTGGTAAAAATAATAATCACAATGGTGAATCCTAGCAAATAATCATTAAAAAGATTAATTATAATGGTGAATCTCTCCTTTAAAAATTTGCATAGTTGGTCGGCGCAGTTCCCCCATATTTTTTTTTGTTTTTTGTAATATTGAAGTAGGAGCCCGAGGGCAGCAGCCACCGGCAAGGTCAAGGGGCAGCGCCCCTTGCAAGGGTCAAGGGGGCAGAGCCCCCTTGTGGGGGTGGAGGGGGCAACGCTCCCTCGCACGGTCCGGGGACAACAGCCCCGACGCGCTCCTGTCGTGATACAGGCAGGATCAAGGGGCAGAGCCCCTCACTACCAAGCATAAATTCACTATCGAAAATGCATTGGAGCACACACGGATTAAGTATTTTCTTAAAATCTCACTTTAAAAATAAGACTAAATGAAAAGTGAAATTGTTACCATTGATTAGCTTTTTAATCAGATGTAGAAACCCTAGTTTCCCCCTGACTGACTGTTTTAATGTTTTTTCTGAAGGTTTTAGGTTTTTTGACCGTTTTTAGGGTTTTTGAGCATAAAATGCAATATGGCGATTTTGCAATAATTGAAAGATAAATTCTATAAAAATGTATAACTCTGGAAATAGCAAGATCTATCTCAAATACTGAAGCTTATTTATTATAGAATCTTCTGAGGGAATTACAACAAAACCCAGTTACATGCAACCTAAAAAGCAATGATGTTTTGATGTAAAGAACCTGATAACTGCGGCTGCAATAAATGACCTCCAGATGTTGATACGGCTGAGAAATACTCCCTTCTCCCTTTGTTCTATGGTTGCAGACTGTCCCAGATACCTAGGCGCCAAGATTGATGAAGAATTCCAGCCTGTGAGATAGGCGCTTTGGCTAGAACAAAGAAGACGCCTCCTTGCTGATGGTACGGCCAGGCACACAGCAGTACGGCCTGAGATTGAGCAGCAATCAATGAATGCAATACAAATACGTCTCTCTCTGAAGGTCTTCAGATGGTGAAGAGATAGGCGCCCCAGTTGATATACCCTCTGGATGGATTTATAAATCAGACCTCCTAAATAAGTACGGCTCTCCTTGAACAGTACGGCCCGCTGTGAATAGTACGGCTGTAGCAGCAATGAATGAATTTGTACGGCTTCCTTCTTAAGCCTCCAGAACATCAATAAGATAGGCGCCTTGATAGATATGAGTTCTCTGGATGTAAAACACTGATAAAACCCTGAAGATAAAATAATCTCTGAAGATAATTAATTCTCTGAAGCTCTGTGATTTCTCCTGAATGAAGAAATCTCTAACTGGCAATAAATCAGGTGCTATTTCACACCCTCTGAATTGCTTCCAGTAGAGATGGCTCGTTCTCCAAGGAATTCGAGACTGAAACCCTAAAGCTTCCGTTCTCTGTCAAGACTGATCAATTTTCAATTCACAAATGTCATAATGGCTCAAATCCCAATGCAAAGCCTATATTCTTCTCAAAAGTGCGATTTCCTTAAAGATAGGGAATTTTAAAATATTTGACTTTTAATTCTTTTATTAATTCAATAGTCTCAGCCAAATATTAAATTATAAATTTAATATGCAAAATGGCCCCTTCCCTGATGTTGGGCGACCCCCTCAAATAGAATCACTTAAGTTATAATTTAATATTATAACTTTATATTATAATCAATAATTAATATTTAATTAATATAATTAAATATTAATATCTCCCATTACTCATCCGATGACTGATCCGTCTGAAGCTGACGAACACTGAAGTGATTCTGAACGCTCCATCCATACTACTAAAAATAGCAGGGGTCCCACGCTGACTGCCAATAACTGCTAAAAATAGCAACTACTGCAAGAAACGTCCGAATGAGCCCGAACGAAAGCCAATTGATCAACACTGCCAATCTAAAGCTGAGCCAAGTTCCGAAATGACCCTCTATCCAACCTATCAGCCTACGAGGGTCGCATAATAGGCTAACTCTTACGAACTCTGACGCTCGCCAAAAATGGGGACATGACAGTCCGCCCTCCCTGAAATTGTTTGACCCCAAGCAATCTCCACTGCAAAGAAACTCCAATCCTCGGGAGGCCCAAAAGAAAAACTGTGAAATGTCCCACACATCTCGAACTGTCTCCTATAGCATCAACAAAAACTCAACTGCGCAAGCTATCCCTGGATCCCAAACCCAGAGTGAAAGTCTGTCGTGACTGTCATCCTCAGACTGCCACTGCGCTCTACTGCCTCCAACTTCACCATGCTGAGAATAGTGAAGTAACCCAATGGGACCCATCCAATACTCCGTGCCAACGCTGTCGCCACCGGGATCCCAATACACCAATTCACATCCATCTCATTATGAAAAGAACTTCTAAGCATCTCGCTAATCAATTCTCCCCTCGCCCTCGCTAAACCTCATGAACGCGGATAACCGACCTATCATGCCAACTAACACCATAGTCGCCTGCACTCCATGTACTCAGATGAAAAATCTCGACATAGAAGTATCAAGCCCTCACAAATACATATCTATTACGATGGATAATCGATAATGTCCTAGTACACCCCACAAACAACTCGAATGGTACTTGTACCGATTCCATCTTGTGAAGATGGTAACTCTGCACACAATAATGAATTACTCCCCTCGACTGCACCGAGAGAATCACCCTGTGCACAAGTATGGTGCATCGAATATGAATCATGTACAGGTGGATCAAAGGAAAAACTATAAGCACTCCTCACCGTGTACACCCCTTTAAACTCCTCTGTGATTCTTGTTTGGAATCGCGATGCACTGGCACAATCCCAAACACTATGATTATCACCCAACCCAGAACTAGTATCAAGAGTATGATCAGCTTCCAACTCGAAGAGTGGGTTATCATAGATCAAACCACCATCAAATTCAAATAATGGATTATTCACAAACTGCACAATCACTCCATACTGATCTGAATCATCCATCTCTAAATCGCTGGAATAATAAATCGAATTGTACTCCTGACTTGGCTCAACCAGCTGCCGATCATAATCAACTGCATCGGATAACATGATTGATTTGCTTCCAGGAGAGGGAAACAAATCAGCATAAGAACCAATCTCCCAACTGGATGAGACTCTGGATATCTTCTGTGTAGATGGACAAGTGTCGAGGGTTGTCACACAACTCTCTAGTGAATCAACAACCATGTCACAGGAACTATCAATGATCTGCCCTGCATCACCTATCATGGGACTAATCTCAAGAGAGCCTGGTGCAACGCGTGGCTCATTGCAACTCTCAACCAGTGCACTCATCCCATCTGTATCAACTGCACCTGTGACTGCGATGGATGTAACCACATCCTCAACATATCCCTCACTGCTATGAACCATGGGTGTATGCTCCTCACCAACCGCTGCCATGGAAATTTGAACTATATCAAAAGATGGTGAAGATTGTGCCAAACTCAACGCCACAGTAAGCTTCTCAATCTGTAACTGTGACTCTCGAAGAGCCAACTGGGTGCTCTGCAATGAGTCCATAGTCACCTCAAGCGCATGAGTGAGCTCATCAATCTGCTCTTCCTTTCCCTGCAATGCATCATAACAAATGCAATCCCACTCGAGAAGAAAATCCCTGTCCGCAAGTATTTTAGGTAGTTTTGTTTCATCGTACCAATTGCTTCTCGGAGTGCATGTATCACTGCAAGGGAAAAACCACTATCACTGTGCTCATCTGTCAAAGGAGGACTCCAACCATAGGTAGTCAACATCTGACGAGCAACATCAAAATGCTCAAGGGCGGTGGCAATCATATTGTCATTCACTTGTAGTTGCCCAACCAAATGATGAGGATTCTGAAGCTTACGACCCCCATACAAGTTTTCCGGTTCACAATAGGCACTATGATATGACGCTGATCCGTCATCACTCACCTCATGATAAGCAGCATCATGTGTGCTTTCACCCATGCACACCTCAACATCTAAGGTACTGCTGCTCTGTACCTCAACGGATGGCTCAACTGGTACGGTAGAAGTTGCTGGTATGACAGTATCTTCACACGCTTCTACTCCAAAAGTAACTACATGCCCATCCAACGCATGATCCCGGGATTCCATATCAACATGTGAATCCTCTAGCTGGTTTTCAAAGGTCTGATCCGGAAAATCAGACTCACCATGATATAAATTCTCAACACCAATTGCATCTGTAGTACCCAACTCTTGAGTCTCTTCACGTGACACATCAATAGGGTTACTTTGCATCTGTGAAACAGCTGCTGGCTCATGCTCACGCGAAGTTTCATCATCGCTGTCATAAAAATCAGAAGTAGCCTCCTTAGTAGATACTTCTTGAGTCACCTCGTGCAAGGACGATATAGGTAAATCATTACCCAAAGCTGTGCTAGTGTTTTCTTGAATTAAATCAGCACTTCTATCAAACTCATCACATAAATTTCTGCATTCTTCATAGGGATTTGAAGATACCAAATCATTCTGACGAAGAGTTGTATCATCCTTATGTGTAGATTCTCTATCCCTTCCAGGTGTAAACAACTCACGAGCTATAGTGAGATATTCCTTTCTTGCAAACTCTGTTTTATGACAAAGACTCGGGTGCAAATCCATGTAACCCAAGAAAGGAAGTTCCTTTTTAATTTTCTGAGGTAGAATGCTATACTCCTGGAACATGCTAATCACTTCTCTTTCCGTGATTCGTGGTGTTTTGTCAATAGTAATCCTTCCGCTGACCTCAGGTGGTGCTAACTGCCACTCGTCGTTCGTTGTCCTAAAAGTACCAGCGAACAAACCCTCATGCTTCTCACCTGCTATAGCCTCTTCTGCCCCGCCTCGCGGGAAAGTGGGCCTCAGAGGCTTCCACCGCTGTCCCGTGACACCCGCCCTGCATGCCTCTTTCGTGGAACCTCGCGAACATCTCCCCACATCGCCACGACAGGGTGATCGGCCCTCGGAGTACCTAGCTCGGGAGTGCAACCGCCAACCGGCCGGTAATACACCATTTGACCGCCGTTGACCTGCATGAAGATCTCTAAGTGCATGCAAAACCTCTGCATCATCCTGATCTCGGTTACTATGAAGAATCTCTGTTCTAGGTTTATTTGTTCTGTCAGCCATGTTTTCCTGGGCCGCCTCGCTTCAAACTCGGGTTGCCCTGGCCAATCGAAAGCATCGCCCGCATGTATAACACCCGAGCAAGACCCAAACTATTCAATAAACGAAGACGGCTAAACCCTCGATGGCAGGATTTAGCTCGATACCACCAGAAACCCTAGTTTCCCCCTGTTTCTGACTCTGACGGTTTTAATGTTTTTTCTGAAGGTTTTAGGTTTTTTGACCGTTTTTAGGGTTTTTGAGCATAAAATGCAATATGGCGATTTTGCAATAATTGAAAGATAAATTCTATAAAAATGTATAACTCTGGAAATAGCAAGATCTATCTCAAATACTGAAGCTTATTTATTATAGAATCTTCTGAGGGAATTACAACAAAACCCAGTTACATGCAACCTAAAAAGCAATGATGTTTTGATGTAAAGAACCTGATAACTGCGGCTGCAATAAATGACATCCAGATGTTGATACGGCTGAAAAATACTCCCTTCTCCCTTTGTTCTATGGTTGCAGACTATCCCAGATACCTAGGCGCCAAGATTGATGAAGAATTCCAGCCTGTGAGATAGGCGCTTTGGCTAGAACAAAGAAGACGCCTCCTTGCAGATGGTACGGCCAGGCACACAGCAGTACGGCCTGAGATTGAGCAGCAATCAATGAATGCAATACAAATACGTCTCTCTCTGAAGGTCTTCAAATGGTGAAGAGATAGGCGCCCCAGTTGATATACCCTCTGGATGGATTTATAAATCAGACCTCCTGAATAAGTACGGCTCTCCTTGAACAGTACGGCCTGCTGTGAATAGTATGGCTGTAGCAGCAATGAATGAATTTGTACGGCTTCCTTCTTAAGCCTCCAGAGCATCAATAAGATAGGCGCCTTGATAGATATGAGTTCTCTGGATGTAAAACACTGATAAAACCCTGAAGATAAAATAATCTCTGAAGATAATTAATTCTCTGAAGCTCTGTGATTTCTCCTGAATGAAGAAATCTCTAACTGGCAATAAATCAGGTGCTATTTCACACCCTCTGAATTGCTTCCAGTAGAGATGGCTTGTTCTCCAAGGAATTCGAGACTGAAACCCTAAAGCTTATGTTCTCTGTCGAAGACTGATCAATTTTTAATTCACAAATGTCATAATGGCTCAAATCCCAATGCAAAGCCTATATTCTTCTCAAAAGTGCGATTTCCTTAAAGATAGGGAATTTTAAAATATTTGACTTTTAATTCTTTTATTAATTCAATAGTCTCAACCAAATATTAAATTATAAATTTAATATGCAAAAATGGCCCCTTCCCTGATGTTGGGCGACCCCCTCAAATAGAATCACTTAAGTTATAATTTAATATTATAACTTTATATTATAACCATCAATAATTAATATTTAATTAATATAATTAAATATTAATATCTCCCATGTTACTCATCCGATGACTGATCCGTCTGAAGCTGACGAACACTGAAGTGATTCTGAACGCTGCCAAATCCATACTGCTAAAAATAGCAAGGGTCCCACGCCGACTGCCAACAACTGCTAAAAATAGCAACTACTCCAAGTAATGTCCGAATGAGCCCGAATGAAAGCCAATTGATCAACACTGCCAATCTAAAGCTGAGCCAAGCTCCGAAATGACCCTCTATCCAACCTATCAGCCTACGAGGGTCGCATAATAGGCTAACTCTTACGAACTCTGATGCTCTAAAATGGGGACATGATTATCGATGAGCCACACGTTGATTCTATGATCAGTATGTATCGCGTTTTTAGCAGCTTGTTGAGGTTCGAATTGTTTTGGGCCACATGATTAGATTTAATCATGTGGCCCAAAACAAATTTTGGGCCTCAACAAGCTCCTTTTAAAAGGCACGTGCATATAGGACGCAGAATCAACTTGCAACCATCTGATTAAAGAGCTAATTGATGGCAATAAATAAAAGCCTTATTCAAGGCTAAAATATCCCTAAAATTAAATGGTAATTTATTATTAATGGCGATATTTCCTCAAAATTAATGTTAGGAATATAATATTACTGGCGAATATAATTAATATTTGTAATTACAATATAAACTACTGGCGAATCAATTCCAATGACGCATCGTTTACATGGCGAATCAATCCGATTTATTAGTTTAAAAAATAATGCATAGGCCAATTAATCGAGACGAAATTAATTTTTTGTAAAAACTTGGCGATTCAGTCTCCTTTTTAGCTTGTACTATTCGCCATTTCTGGATCCCAATTTCAATTATTCGCCAATTGGCGAAGATTCGCCACTAAAGTTTTCCCTGCTTGTCACACAGGTGACTCAGGTTCGTTCGCTAGCAATAGCACCAAATGTTTACTCACGGAAGTAACTTGACTGATTGACAGAGTAAACGAGAATAGAAACTTATAGTAATACACATATCAAGTACTCACGAATGCATAGGCACAGAACAAGTAGTATTTTCATTCATTGAATAGCAATAAGTACAATACCCTAAGTTTCCCCTGATTCTGAATCTGAATGTTTTGTTTGTTTTTCTGAAGTTTTTTTGGTTTTTTTGGTGTTTTTGAGCATAAATGCAATAATGCGATTTTGCAATAAATTGGAAATAAATTCTATAAAAATTATTCAACTCTGGAAACAAGGAGAATACTGATGCCAGTCTATTTATTTGTCTTCTGGATTTATTACAAATGAGATCCAATTACATGCAATCTAAAAAGCAATGACTTTTAATGAAAGAACCTGGTTTGTTGCAGCAATAAATGATCCTCTTGAATGGTACGGCTGTGATGAACTTGCCCTTCTCCCTCTGTTTAACAAGCTCAGAAGATCCCAGGTATCCTAGCGCCCAAACTGGTGAAGACTGGAATCCAGAATGATAGGCGTTTTTACCAAGAACAAGAATACGCCTTTTAATGGTAGTACGGCCAGGTACAACAGATGGTACGGCTGCAGCAACAGCATTAAATGCAAAGAGTACGGCCCTTCCTAATAATCTCCAGATCTAAGAGGAATAGGCGCCTACTGTAGAAAACTCCTCTGGTTGAATATCCCTTTGAAACTCTGAATATTTTACTATCTGTGATGCTCTGTAACTTCTTCTGGATGAAGAAATCTCTTGTCTGGCAATAAATCGGATGATATCTCACACCCTCTGAATCGCTCTCACTGGAGATGGCTCGTTCCCCAATGCTTCGAGACTGAAACCCTAAAGCTTCCGTGCTCAGACCAAACTTGATCAATTTTCAATCATCAATAATCATAATGGCTCGATTTTCAATGCAAAGCTTATATTTTCCTCAAAGGTGCGAATTCCTTAAAGATAG
>VDFB02106520.1:0-30100 GCA_007258455.2 Sequoia sempervirens | reverse complement strand
GCTCACACGAACAATCCATCGACCATTAATGGTGAATTCACTTCAATGCTAAGGTATTAAGGAGATTGTCTGGTATTTTCTTTTGCAATTGCATTCAACACAAGCATAAGGACTCATTGAGCGAAGAAGCGACAACAGCAAGGCTCTAGATAAAGCGAATTTTGAAGGATAACCAGTTTTCTCCCAGGTAAGTTAATCTCTTGGCCCCTGAATTTGTTTGTTTACTAGATAGTTTGGGAAGTGATATAAGTGGCTAGGTTTGTGTGTTTAAAGTCTTTAATTTCGTCAGCTAAGAGGGAATTGAAGTAGTTACTCATAGGGTTTGAGGTAAGAAGGATAGAATTGTTGCTTTTGTCGTGAACTCTATGATCTTAAGAAGCTTAGGGTGTAATTTTTCATAACCTTGAAAACCCTAGTTTTACTACATAGTAATAATGAGTGAACCTAGTGGGTCTAGAGCTAAAACTAAAAGAAAACCCACTCAGAAACGGGTTAGCAAACCTAAACCCCAGAGTGACCAACCCCAGCCTGATGAAGCAAGTACACCCAAAAGGCAAAGGACTGTTAAGAAGGATCGTCTTAGGTTTATGGAGGAACCCCCTCAAGACCCGGATCAAGAAATAAAGAAGGTAGGAAAGAGAAAAATTGGTTAGGGCATCCTGACTACTCATTTTGAGGATGCTGCTTCTGGGATTTGTGATGTTGCGATGCCACAAAGCAGTTGGGATTTGTTTTACTATGCTTTCAAACGAAGAGATGCCCATCATCCTACTTGCAATATATGGGCATGTGACATAGGCAAGTTGGTGTGCCCAAATGTGTTTGTGGAGGTAGATTTGATATTAGCATTGGCTGGGTGTTATGACCCAAACGACAGGGCAATCAAAAGGTTCCCTGACTCCTTTCCCATGCTGGAAATTTTTGCGAGCCAAATAATGGAGGCTTTTTAGTTAAATCCATCTGCCTCTAAACCCATTAATTTCCGCAAGCTGTACAATGAGTATGAGAAGAACAAAATTTGGTACAGAAAGGGTGTGTTGCCTCTTCATAAGAGGCGTGACCTGAAGAAAAATAGAAAAATGGTGTGCCTTTTATTGCTTCTGAGGTGGAACCATTTGATTGTGTTGACTTTGAAGACTACTTCAAGAATACCTATTATGTTGAATGTCAAGTTTTGCATAAAGAGTATGATATTAAGATGGATATTTCCCTAATGACTTTGGCAATTGACATTCAGCATAAGTATCAAAACAGGGCTTGGCATTATGCTACTTACATTGCTGAGCACTTACATGAGGACCTGGTAAAGTTGAAGGATGCCACTCATCCACTGTCCTGTAGACATTATTCTCTACTGATACATTTATTACTATGGAAGATTAAGAAGGTGATGAGAAATTATATAAGACTGAGAGAATTTGATGACATGGATAATCA
Source organism: Sequoia sempervirens (assembly GCA_007258455.2). Taxonomy (NCBI): domain Eukaryota; kingdom Viridiplantae; phylum Streptophyta; class Pinopsida; order Cupressales; family Cupressaceae; genus Sequoia; species Sequoia sempervirens. The sequence goes on along the minus strand of VDFB02106520.1, from coordinate 28,663 downwards.
ATTGCCGGTGCAGATGTCGACACATATTTGGGATGTGCATTGTCCAGACTCTGATTATAACATGTTATGTAATGTGTTCAAATTTTTGGTACTCGAACAACTAGGTTTGAAGCCTATGCAAAGAATTTCACAAGGTGTCAAGGAGATGCTAAGGCCACTAGAATACGAACATGCCAAACACAAATTCAATTGGGGAGATTGGTATCTTCATACCAATTATACTACAATTAGGGTTTATGGAACCCCAGTGCCACCTCACAAGCTGCATGTTTATGTGTCAAACAGACAAGCTTTTATGGAAGTAATGTGGCAGATGGACGCAACGCATAGGGAGTGTTTCAGGGGTCAAAGAAAAGCTTCTCTTGTGAACCTTGACGTACATTTTGCATATTTCAATTGTACCTCAAAGGAGGGTATTGAGAGGTTTGGCTCTCTTTTAAACAACTACAGGCTAAATCAAGAAGTCACTAGGTTCAGTGATCCTGAAGGGGTGATCTCAACCCAAAGAAAAGCTAGGGAATTGGGAGCAAAACCCCCCATCAATTCTATTTCCAGGAGGATGTAATCAGGAATTTGTCCACGGATGAGGAAGTCAATGCAAGAAAGGATGCATGGAGAAAGATATGTGCAATAGAGGATAGGATGATAAGGGATAACCCTTTTTATGTCAGCCCTTACTCAGGGATAGAAGATAAGTTTGTAAAAGCAAAATTCATGCTGGGTGATTTCGGTGATAGAAGCTTCTTTGAGAAGGTAAAGCAAGTTGAGATTGATGCTAAAGTCGCAAAGGAAAACCATGATGCTCAGGTAAAGAGCCAGCCAGCTCAATCTTCCGCTCCAGGCACCCATGTACGATCAAGTAAGACTAGCAGACAACCTATTGTAGTCCCATTAGTGGCTTACTCAAAAAGTGAGCAGATTGGTGAGGTTCAAGTCCTAGAGGAATCTAGTGAGCATGTCCCAATGGAGTAGGAAGTAGATCAAGATTTCCCTGAGGAAGGAGATGATGCATTGAATATTGTGGTCCCCCCTAGCAGGATTGTAAAATGGGTTTATAATGAGGCCGAGGATGACGATGTTAGAATAAAGGCCTATGTTGAACTTATGTGTGATGATGCTTTCATCAAGTCCAAGGAATTTAGGAAGTTTGTCATCCATGTTAAAAATGTTGATATTAAAAGGATTGAAGAAGTGAGGGAGAAAGCTGACCCTTCCTTGCAGGAAGAAGCTAAGAAAGAAGAGGAGGATAAAATAAAACGGGAAATAGCTAGCATGTCAATAGAAGAGGCAAGGGCATTAGTGAAAGGAAGTGGTTTACTTTTGTTGCCTGGATGTGACATATCATCTGCCATTGCATTAGATGCAGTTAGGAAGGACCCTAATGCCTTTGTATTTGAGGAGGCTTTTGACAATAAAATCTTTGGTTTAGGTTTCAATCCCAAATTGCATACACTGGTTGTTTGGTCTATGGCTCCCAACACAAGGAAGCCTAATGTCATACAATCTGTAGAGGAGACTGGAGTAGTAATTGTCAAGCGAGCAACAGAGATGACACCTATTGTAGCTGCACAATTAACAATGCACGCTGCAATGTTGACTGTAGATACTGCTCAAATTACAGAAGCCAACTATAGGAAGTTGCTTGACAGATATAATAAGTTGATGGATGAACATAATAAGGTATTGGCTACTGCACAAAGAGGTTTACCATCCCCAACCAGTTCTACTTCACATTTGTCCACACAAGATAGAGAGACCTTATCCCTCAAGATTCAAGATTTGAATCAAGCACTGAAATCAAAAAAGGAACACACAAAGAAGGCCAAATTGGAGACCGTCAAAGTGGCCAGTGACATTTTTGAAGATGTGTTGAAACATAGAGTGACCAAATTGGTCAACAAAGCTAATGATGTATGGGCAGCTTACAAGAGTAAACATGATGCCAACATTAGATATTTGCAAGTTCAGAGGACTTTCCAAGATGAATGGAGTCAATGGAGCACTAGAGTGGGAACCTTGAAGGAGATAATGTCTAAAGCTAATGAGTATCCTGAGGTCCCTACTCACATCCCCGAGATACTGCAGATCATTAATCTGATCGGTGAGATAACAACCTTCCATGGGAAGTAAGGAATGCAACTTGGCAACAAATTGAAAATGTTCAGGGACATGGTATGCCAAAAATATTTGATGAAAAGGGTGAGTTGTTGGAATTTTCCAAGTGGAAGCATGAATTGGAAGGATGGTTGCCTCGGGCTAAAGATATGTTGACTGAAGTTGATTACTCCATGCTAAATTCCCACATTGACAACATGGCTGGAGTTGAAGTGAGGATGGATGTATTTGTTAGGGAGGCTAGAGCACTGATTGATGCTAGGTACACACAGCATAATGCGAAGGTGTAGACTTTATTGAGTACACAGTGGCCCACTAATGATGAATACAATTCATGGTTGGAAAAGTTTACTGAATAGGCCTTTGTGCATGAATGATGAGGAATATGGTGAGTAATGGACAGAAGAAGAAAAATACATAGCCTAGAAATAACAAAGATTAGGCTTTAGTTGAGGTATTGCAAAATATTGTTCTCTTCTTATCAAAGAGGTTGATGACACGAGTGATGATGTGGATGAATTAATCACTTTCTTTCTATTGCTTTTTGTGCTTTTTGAATCTTTCTTGACTGGGGATGGACGTGGTTAGTTTTTGGCTTATGAAGAAGAAGTTATGGAGTTGTTATAGCATGTGAAAATGCCTTTGGAAGGCAGGTGTATCTTCTTCATCAAATGGGAACAACTTTTGTCTTGTATGGGTTTCCCTCCATCTGAAAATGCAAATATAATTGTAAAGGGAATATGTGTTATAGCAATCAAATGAAAATGTGACGTGTACTTTTCGGCATGAAGCTTGTTTTGCTCCCTTGTTCTTATAAAAGGGAATTCAAGGCCATTAGTACAGGTCTTTTGTTGAATTCTAGATCCAAACATGCAAGTTGAGAACATAGGGAGAATATATTTGAAGTCTATATCTTAAGACTTGAGTCTAGCAAGTGAATTTTGTCAATTGTGCACAGGTTTTCAAGCATACCTGAATAATAATGAAAATCTTTTGAGTCTATTGTCTCTCTAGCTTTAATGTTGTATGTGAATTGTTAATGAAAATTCAATCAATGATCATTTCATTAACCTTCATGGTCATTTTACTTTGATGTATGTCTTAATTTTGGCTCTAGTTCAATGGAGCAATTATAATGCTTTGATTAAAACATAAATTCATACATATATTGAGTGGATCTGATAAGTAGTCATAGAGTCAAAGTATTGATTTGTGAATTGTAATGCAATTTCATAAAGATCATGGCTGCTTGGAATTAAAGTGACCTTACAGTTCAATTTACTATGTTTTGACTCCTTGCCCAGAGATATGGCACTGATCTGAAGTGTTAAATGCATTTCTTATGGTTCTGGTCTTTCAATTTGAGAACAAATTTCATAAATAAACGCTTGATTTACCTTCGTTGAAGTTTAGTGTTGTATGGTATTTTCGGCCTTAGGTGTTTAATTCTTTTAAGGAATTGCCAATTTCTTGAAGGATTTCATCTATTAAGCTTCTGATGGGAATACATCTGCTTTGTTATACAATGTGTGAAATAATTGTCTAGAAGAATTGCAAGATATACACTGTGGGATCACCCTCCCGGGTTTTGCAAAGCCCAAAGTGCAAGAGGAGAAGCATTCTAGCTCCACCTCATTCGTTGGCCAATCATCTCCCAAGTATTCGAGAATTGAATCTTGCAAATTCATAGAAGCTTGGTGGGATCTATTGGTTCTTTAAAAACAACCAACAGAACCTAAGGGGTTTGTTGATGAGATATCCAAAAGATCATCCAAATTGATGAAGTCGCTTGCCTTATATAGAGGTTCAAGGCCTAGCATAGACCCACTCATGCATAAATTTGTTTACAAGTTTCCCGCCATTTTACATTTAAGTTTAGGTATGAAAGATGAGGTTCCGTGAAAGAGCATACCAAAAGGCAAGAATCCAAGCACATGCCTACCAACAAATTGAGCAAAGAATATTCTGAAGGTCCTATGCTAGGAGTCTAGGCATCTACCTTATTGAAGCGTACAAGGATTCACATACTAGAAGGATGCAACAATTGGAAGGAGTGAGGATCAAGGGTTGGAGATACCAAGTGCATGAGGAAGTGAAAATTCATGGGTCCACAAGCAATACAAGAGTGGGAGGTCAAGGATCGAAGCTTTGTGATATTTGATACTAGTGAGAAAGAGAGAAATGGGTGAAAGGTATGATAGTATGAGAAGGATTGAAATCACATCCAAGGCTAGAAAGTGACTCAAACATCCTCATACTTAAGATTAAGGACATTACATGTTTGTCCTTTCGAAAATTGCTTGCCCTCCACAATGCAAATTTGGATGCTTCAAGATCTTTGGTCCTTCCCATGTAGCATCTTCAACAAGTAGATTCTTCCAATGAATCAAATACTCTATAATGCTTCTCTTCCTTGACTTCTCCACTCTAGTATCAATCACAACATCAAGTTTCAATATGAACCTTCCCTCATCAACCAAGGGTAGCAATTCCACTAATGACATGACATTTTGTCCAAGGGTCCTCTTGAGAGGAGACACATAAAAAACATTATGAATCTTGCTATTTACTAGCAATTCCAACTCATATGTAACTTCAACAACTCTACTCAAGATCTTATAAAGCCCATTAAAGCATTGTTTGAGATTTTCTACCCCACTAACTATGATCGAGGTTTGCCTATGAGGCTACAATCTCAAAAAGCCAATATATCTAACTTCAAATGACTTCTTTGTGCAGCCTTGATCTACATAGAATTTGTCGATTCTAGGCTTGCTAGAGGCAATCCTTGAGTGATTCCAATGTCCTAGCAATGCTTTACCAAGTCACTGGTTGTTGGAACTTTGCTATCTATGAACACTAAATCAACAAAGATTAATGCATCATAACCATATAATGCCATGAACGCAAACATACCAATTGACATATGTTGGGTAGTGTTGTAACAATACTCTCCCAAATGTAACCATTTATCCCAAGTTGATTGTTGATATCAAACATTGTTCCTCAAGTAACCTTCAACTCACTTAGTCACTTTTTCTATTTGTGGATTATAACTTGTGTTAAGAGTGAGTTTTTTCAGAGGCAAATGAAATAATTCCCACCAAAAAAAGCAATGAAACAAACCATTTCTATCACTAACAATATTTATAGACAATACATATAGCCTAAACAACTCTCTAAATAATAAGTTTTTGCTACCTCATGTGCTTTCAATTTTGAAGTAATAACAAAGAATTGTGCATACTTAGTTAAACAACAACCAAAATGCAATATTTTTCTTGTACCTTGGGGGACCTATGATGAAATCCATGGATATGCTTTCCTACTTCCAATTTGGGACATGTAATGGCTAAAGCAAGCCTACTAGAAAATCATATTTTGTTTTGTTTTGCTAACAAATCATGCACACTCTAATATGTTTGGGGACATCTTTATTCAGGCCCTTTCATGAAAACCTTTCTCTAATTTTCCTATAGGTCTTGTAGTAACTTACGTCCTACTAGAAGTGCATCAGAAAAAGCTCTCAATATCGTCTCCTTCATTCTAAAGGGTCATGGACCAAGAGGATTCTATTTTTCTAAAAAATGAGATCTCCTACTAGAAAGCTATCATATCTCACATTCCCATCAAAGAGGTTAGTATAAAATGCATTTTTAGTATATTCTACCCTAATAGAGACCTTCCTATCAATTAGAACATAGAGTAGGCATCATAGAAATACCACTGACAATAACATTTCTTTTCCCTTTCAAGTACTCAATGTCAAAATCATAAACTTGGAGCTTATTCTCCCATTTTTGTTGCTTATCATTCAAGTCATGTTGGCTACCTCAAGTTGTCATGATCTTGTCTTACCCAAATCTTCCACACATCAAATGCTATCAAAACTTGGCCAAAGCATGCATGATGGCCAACATCTCTATCATTAATGGAGAATCTTTTTTTATCCTTTCAATTTTGTACTTTCAAACACTATGGGATGCCCCTTTTGTACCAAGACCACTCCAATGCCCTATCCTAACACATCACATTCTACAACAAATGGATGTGAGAAGTCTAACATAGAAAGAATGAGGCATGAACTCATTACCGCCTTAAGCTTATCAAAAATATCTTAAATTGTTTTTGTCCATGATAAAACCCATTCCTCAATCATACTAGTTAAGGGTGTTACTAACTACGAGAACCCCTTAACAAATCTCCTAAAACAGTTGCAAGGGCCAAAGAATCCCCTCAATTATGTCAATGTATAAGGAGGTGACCAATCCAAGATGGCTTGGATCTTTTGTTGATCCACCGAAGCACCATCAACATTAATGAAATGGCCCAAGTACAAGATCTTTGTCACCCCAAACTCACATTTTTATTCTTTCACAAAGAGTGCTTGTTGCTCTAATATTCCAAGGACTATATATAGATGTTTTAAATCCAAGTTACCAAGTACTACTATTTCCAACTGAGAACGTCTATCGATTTGGTCAGGGTACCAATCCCATCCCAATTCGCCCCCAAGTACACCCAAGGTACTGCTTGGGCACCCGAGTTCCTTGTGGGTCCTTCATATAGATGGACCCACAAGGAACCCGAGCGCCTAGGCAATCCCCAGACATACTCGAGCAAACCCCCCCACATACCTGCAACTGGAAACACCCAAAAAACCTCTATTTAAAATTAAAAAACAATTTTTTGTTCAAACACGCCTTCTAATGCATCATTTTGCCCTATAACAACATTGTTTGGTCTTTGTAACTCATTTGACAAATACAAAACACCAAAAAGACCATTTTTTTCTCCAAGCTGCCATTATTGGGTTTTGAAAGTTGCATCATTTTTTTTTTGAATTGCAACACAAGGAAGATTTCACCATCAAAGGTGAGTAAAATCTTTCATTTTTTTCAAGATTTCAATAATTTTTTTGAGATTTTTCATGTTCTTTTTATTTTTTTAGTAAGTTTTGAATATGCATAATAAGGGGTTAACAAAAATATTGAAAAAAAAATCTAATCAAAATCCATACTAAAAGAATTAGTTTTTAGAAGAAAAAGTTTGGGTTCAACAACATGTGGGTTTGATAAGGACCATTTATGACTCCTATGTTGATGTTTGCATTAGGTAAAGTTGCCCCCAATATCGTGGAGGTAACAATAACATGGTTAGATTTCTTGATTGATGAATAACCAAGTCCTTGATTTTTAGGATTGCCAAAAAACTGTACTGGTTCTAGAATATCTTGCTCATGTAGGCCTAATCCTTTTCCTTCATATTGCATTCTTTGACATATCTTGTTATAATGCCATTTTTATTTTATTTTTCAATTGTAGTGTTGTTAATTTGTAATTTTTTTTTATTTTAGGTTCATACCAAATGACTAAAAGTTCTAGTTCAATTACCCGAAATATAGAGTGTTCTTTGAAATTTGATGCAACGTTGCCTCTTTGGCAACATACAACAATGATTCAACAACTTTACAAAGAGTTCTTTGTAAAGAGTATAAGAGCCCATACTTTCAAGTGAAAGCTCACTTCAACGCCATTATTTTACAAGGAATAAAACATTGTCCTATGCCTCCATTTCTCTTATGTAAATATTAACAATGGGTGGGTCTAAGATAGCCAGTTCAATGCCTCGAGGTGGGTGGGAAGAAGTGGTTGATCACCACCTCTAAAGCACATGTGAGCCAAGTGACTTTACCTCTCTTGTTCCAATTTCTTCTTCCATTGATTCTTGTTGGTTGGAAAGGCAGCAATTGCAAAACTAGACCATTGATCAATGTTATAGCAGTGTCTCGTAAATGGGCGATGTATTTTAAGGCAACGGATTGTGAGGGGCAAGTATAAGATGCAAGTTTCATTGCCAATATCCTCATAGAACCCATTGAAATGGTGAGGTCTAAAAATGTTGTCCAAGTCATCATGGGCAATGCTAAAAAATTGTAGGGGAGCTAAGTCTATAGTAGAGGGTACATATAGTCACATTTTTGGGACACCATGTGCAATCCATTCACTCAATTTGATATTGCAAAAGATTGGCACACAAATTGAGTGAGTCAAACAAACCTACATGAAGGACGAAGAGATCCAAATGTTTGTGACTAATCATCATCTGTCACAAGGCATCTTCACAACCTTTTCCAAGTTGGAGTTGTTGAAGATAATTTAAATTTTATTTTTTAATTTTTTATTGTTGATATGGGACATGTATTTTTTATACCATGTTAGGTTGTCAAAACTCGATTTGAATCTCACACAATCGTCTTAATACGACTTGTGAAGGTGTGGGAGGCCTTGAGTTCTTTGGTCATCAATAACCTGTGAAGCATATGAAGGTAGTCAAGCACAAAAAAAGCCCAAAAAGTAAAAGCATCAATCCTAGATGATGAGTGGTGGGTTTTGTGGAGTATGTTTTGAATTTCACCAAGCCCATCATGAGCAAGATTAGAAATGGTGATACTAATCAGCCATGTTTGGGTGAAATTTATGATGGCATGGATTCCATGCTGGAGAAAATAAGAGCAATAATAGAAGGCAAAGAACATGACCCAATGGAAGCATTTTTCAAAATTGTGCAAAAGATTATCGTTGACTGTTGGAACAAGACAACCACCCCCTTACATCTCTTAGCATTTGCTTTGTTGCCAAAGTATTATAGCAAAGAGGTACTCTCATTGCCAAGGAGGGTGCCACCATATAGGGATGGGGAGATTGTTGCTAGCTATAAGGTTGCATTTAGAAAGATCTTTTCATATGAATATATCCAAAGTATTGTCTTGAGCGAGTTTGGCCTCTTCATATCTTCAAAAAATATGATGTTCCACTCTTCTAGACAAATATAGGAAAAGTGTTGATGAGTGGTGGTATCTACATGGTCAAGGGTCCATTTACTAGCAACCTCTTGCAATTAAAATACTCTCTTTATTTTCTCATTTTTCATTCGATATTATTATGCTATAATTATGTTCTTATTTTATAATGATATAATTTTATAATTTATGTTTCAAGTTTTGAATTTATAAAATTAAATACTAAATGTTGTATGCAAACTCAATAGGTTGCAAGTTCTTCAATTGAGTAGAACTAGAGTACATACTCCTACATCTACTCAATCAAGCGCAACCATTAGGGTGCAAAAAAAGCAAAGGATTTCGTCTATATACACTCCAACCTTCGTCTCTTGTCACATAAGAAACCTGAATACAATGAGGGTGTGACAAAGAATTGGTATCTAACCTCTGAGTGTGCTGATTTAGAAGCTACAATTGCACAACTTGCCTAAGTCTCTATAGATGAAATCATGAAGACACTTCTACACTTGACACACCTAGTGGGAGTGGCAAACCAATTGATTATGGTTCAAATGAAATTGAACAAAGTGTTGACCTTGATACTTTTGATAAAGAAGAATATGAATAATAATTATTGATTGTAATTTGAATCTTCATTGTGTAATGACATTTTGAGACTTGAGTATTTTCATTTTTGCAAATTATGAATATGAAGTATTTAAATATTCTATTTATTGGCAACTATGAGCATCATTGTTCTTATAATTAAATTTATAATTTTGAACATATATATACATGTGCATGTACATGTCTACATACATGTATGTTTATATATAATCCTATAATCGTACCCAAGGAAAAATAATTGTTGCACCACCATAACGAGTTTCAGTACTCGTACCCAAACCAATAACTTAGTTTTAAATGATCTTTCCAAGTCTTACTATAAATAATAATGTCATAAAAAAAAAACAAATTTTCCCAATTGATTGTTAGCAACATGGTTCATGTATGACTAGAAAGTACCTGCAAAATTTGTCAAAATGGGAGGCTTGACTAAGAATTCAAAGTGCCCAATGTGACACCTAAATGTCATTTTGTGCACATCCTCATCCCTTACATAAATCTTATGGTAACTTGATCTAAATTCAATCTTTGAAAAATACTCATCTCCAAGATTTGTTTTATGGCTTTTTCTATCTCCTACTTGTACATTCTTCAGCGGCAATTAGGAATGGTTATGACAAGCTTAGAGCATAGTTCTAACTCTATGATATGTCACCTATCAATTGGTAGCCCTAGAGACAAAACACTAAACAATACATTGTTTATCCATAAGATTTTGAATGTCAACCTAATAAGTGCATTGCTTACCCATAGATAAATTTGTAAACATGTTGCCTAAGCAACCTATCCCTTGCGAAAGGCCCTCTACATTCTTTTAGCCATAACAACTTGTGGTTTCCCATCAAATTTAAATTTAAGCTACATTGGTTGATAGTTCTATAAAAACTCACCAAAGGAGTGCAAATATTGCACACCCAAAACCATGACAATCTCTCCTAAACCCATGACATAAAAATCATCACAGACCTGATTGTTTCACATGGCTATGTTGAGTCAATAGATTACTTTGGTGCATGGAATGGTTAATCGATCAACAACATTGACATTGAATCTTTCAAAATAGCACTCCTCAAACCCTAGAATGATGATAGCTATGTGCTCCCAAAAGAGCTACAAGCATACCTTCATTAGTGTCTTCATTCGTCATCTTTTTAGATTCACATCCTTCTATAATTGGTTGTGGCTCAACTTGTCTAGAATCTAACTCGTCATCAAGAATTAACTCAATGTAATGGACTTGGCCCTTGCCAAGGCATCTATGACTAGGTTCCCATGACTCATTACAAGAAAAGCATAGTTCCTTTTGAGTTTATTCCTATTGTAGTCAATTGTCTTCCTTGTAGTAGGTGGCAATGTTGTGATCTTATATGAGCATGGATGTTGGATCAAAACCCTTAATAGAGCCTCTAAGAGGTTCAAACAACAAACAATCCCTCAACAAAGAGGGCAATGATTCTTTTTTTATTTAAATCAAGTATCATAAATGCAAGCCTCTAAAAATCTGTCGTAGTTTCTACTAAATTGTTGTGCTTCAGCTATGCCAACTCTCTAAAGTGGATGATTTCAAGATCCTTCCTCTAGAATCTATCAATCAACCCATAGTCAAACTCACTATATGTGGTAATATGGTTGTGACCTTGGATGAATAGGTCATGTCACCACCATTCATGGACTCCTCCTTCCAAGCAAAGGGTAGCAAAGTTGATGGCCTCTTCCTTGTACATCAAACTTAGAAAAGCAAAATTTCAACTTCTCGATCCAAGCATGGTTGAACATTTGTTAGATCCATCAAATGATGAAACTACAAACTTCCCTGACCAATGCTAGAGACCCCTATTAGTCTAAATCTATTCCAATCCCTTCCCATTCTTGGGACTGTTCTTTGACTTCAAAGTGCAAAAGTCCATACAAGAGATGTCAGCACAAAACTCATCACCCTATGCTCTATATTCAACATGGAAGGTTACACAATCATCATCCTATTGATTTATGAACTCTCCTTATAGTTGTTCCATCTCTTTCTACAAGAAAAAATTGGGTAGCCCAAAATCACATGCTACTCTGTCCAATTTGTAGTGGGGATAGAAGATTCTCCTTCATTTCGCTTACCCAAGAAGATAAACACTAAATGTTTATTAAGGTTCTAGAACATTCATTTAAAGAGACTCATGAGCTTATTGATAGATCTCATAGTTTCCTAGAATTATCTTCTTTCCTAATCTTTTACATCCATTTCGCCTTCTTGAACTAGATCTTAAGCTTGATCAAGGGTTTGCATCAATTTTCTTTGCTTTCTTCTTTGATACCTAATCTCTCTTTCATTGGGAATCATTAACAACTCTTTATACCTTGAGAGCTAGCAAGATCAAAGCTCTCATACCATTGTGATGACCCTTGGATAAATATTTATATAAGATACTGAAATTTAAAATATTATTAATTTTCAATCAAAATGATTAAATCTAAAATCATCAATGTAAACTAGCTTGAACAAAGTATTTCATTCAAACAACTTATTTAATGATTACAAGGATTTGTTCTTGGAATGTTAGATAATAACAAGCATTACAATGATCACAAATATATTCAAAAAAATACTTAGAATGTTGAGATGCCCAAATGCTTAAATTCACTAAACTTGAGTGCAAATACAACCTCCATACAAAGCTACCCTTAGGAATCCAAAGGAATTTCATCCTTCGAACTCCAAAAAATCAATGGCATTTCATCTACTAATCTCTAGAACCTAGAGGTTTTTGTCCTTAGATCCAAAAAGTGAACACAAATGCTTGACTCTACTATTTGGATTTTTGTTGATGAGATGTTCAAAAGATCATCCAAACCAATGAAGTTGTCCACCTAATATAGAGGTTGAAGGCCTAGTGCAAGCCCATTTTCATTGAAAACCATCTAAAAGTTTCTCACCATTTTACATTCAAATTTAGGCCCATTAATGGCATCCCTAATCAGCCCTAATGATCAATAAATTTCCTTGTTCATATAGTGGGGTCTCATAAACGATCACACAAGAATATGCGAGTTCACATAGATGTTTGCCAACAAATTGAGAAAAGATTACTCTTGAGGTCTAGCACTTTGAGTTAAAGAATTTGCATGCCTAAAGTAAGCAATACTACACAATTTTGGGGATCCATATACCAAAAGGATGCAATGGTCGAAGGGGATCAAGGGTGGCAATATCAAGTGCAAGGGAGGGGGAGGCAAGGGATTAGGGTTTTGGGGTATCCAATGCCAACAAGGAAGGGGGGATGGGAGAAGGAACAACAATATGAGAAAGTCTAAAATCTTGCCCAAGGCTGGAACATGACTCAAAGATCCTCATACTTAGGATTAGGGACATTTAAGAATGTTGACATGTGAGAATTTTCTAACCAATGGGTGTTCAAGTGTCACTAAATGTGCATAGGAAACACACAAGCTACAACAAGTGTTCATGCAAGTGCAACACAAGCACACACAAAAGTGCAAGCAAGAGCAACAAGGTATAGCCTGAGGTGATTAGCAAGGTACGACCTACCAAAGTTTTTTTATTTTTGTAAAAAAACCCTTTTCAAAAGCATGACAATCAAAGCTTTTCGATCCTACAACTTGAAAAAATGCATCAAAACTTCAAATGACAATAACTTGGCCCTTATGACTCCAAATCAAAGGCAATTTTAAAATATTCCTTTCAGCTCCAAATATGATGGTGATGTTGGATTTCCACAAATCCAATAGAAAGGTGCCAACAAGAGCTTCAAAACCCTAACCCAAATGGATCAAAAAGAGACCCAAATTCATGGACAAGAAGCTTGCTCTAATACCAACTAAAGTGGAATCAAGAGTAATAGAAACCAAAGGTCTACACTCAATCAACACATGTGTGACAAAAACTCTATAAATTAACTCCACAAATTTGATTAACTTGAATGACGAAATGACGAGATTAAATATGCATGCGCTATGCCCAATTCTCTAGATTTGGGAAATATTCAAAAATCTCCTAGTTTTCACCATGAGGACGAAATTGCAAACAAACTAAATTACTAGCTAACCTCCAAACAATAGGAAACAATGACTTTCAACTTTACCTTTTATAAAGGATGAAAATAATAAAATAGTAGAAAATAACTTAGCTTAGGTCCTAATGTTTGAAACCATACCATACCCCCACAACAACAAAAATCCAACATCTAGGCCTAAACTTGATTATTGCAACTATACATTGCAATCTATGTCCTTTAAGTTAGGTTTCAATGTATTTGTATCCGCAATACAAGTCTGCACTATTTAAAATTAGAATAATATGCATTATTATGCTGATGCAAATACTCTCGTGTCAATAATACAAGCTACTACAGCAGAAATTAGTTTTTAAATCAATGGCATACATGTAGTTATTCCAGAATGATGCACACCACTTAATCATCCTCACACTAATGCAATGCCTCATTCCAATATGTACACTAATTATTCATCCTCTTCTAATATTAAAAAATGAATTTATTACAGCATTGATGTACATTAATATAAATCTAGAAGGAATATAATAATCACCGCAGTAAAGACAATCACATGGAAGAAGCATTATTGCAACTATACACTGCAATCTATGTCCTTTAAGTTAGGTTTCAATGTATTTGTATCCGCAATACAAGTCTGCACTATTTAAAATTAGAATAATATGCATTATTATGCTGATGCAAATACTCTCGTGTCAATAATACAAGCTACTACAGCAGAAATTAGTTTTTAAATCAATGGCATACATGTAGTTATTCCAGAATGATGCACACCACTTAATCATCCTCACACTAATGCAATGCCTCATTCCAATATGTACACTAATTATTCATCCTCTTCTAATATTAAAAAATGAATTTATTACAGCATTGATGTACATTAATATAAATCTAGAAGGAATATAATAATCACCGCAGTAAAGACAACTACATGGAAGAACGTGAGTATTTATGCTAGAGAACCAAAGTCAGTAAAATTTCGGCATCCAAAGAAAGTGAGTATTGTTTTCTTTAACAATACTCGTGATTGCAATTTGTGGCTCTCTCTTGGAGAGTTGGAAGCAAAACAATTCCTCGCTTATAGAAGGTATTATAAATCTTTACAACTCTATTCTTTTTAGCTAAATGTATATCAGCTGTGTAACATATCCATGTGACTCCCAATTTCTTCTTTTTCCCAAAAGGATTATTCGGTTGCGCTTCCAACATTTCACTTCCTATGTTTCTCGATTATTAAAGATGGTAAAGCAGGGCAGTTTACTCAAGTTTTAGAATGCCAAAACAATAAAATTTAACCCGATTGTTTTACAACATGAGGGAATATATGTCACATCATGCTATAATTAAAAAATCGGGTGATTCGAACTTCATATGACCTATTCATAACCAAAATTCAGTTGACTGTTCCAACACACTTTTTCAAGGTCATATAATGAATTTTTCAGCAAAAACCGGTTGGGAAGATTTTAATCTATGTAAGGAACAAAGCATTAGAGTATCAGCTCAATTGGACAACATGTGAATATTTTATGGCTCCTACTCCTTTGCTGGGATAGCTTTCTTGGCATATGCCACATGGCATTGTCCTTTTACAACCAGTCCACTTTACTGGTGTCAAAGTGGAATGATATTTTGACCTCAATAATTGTTAGATCTATGTCAATCTTACACAAGATCAAGAATCCCCAGGGAAGTAGCAAATTTCCTTGTCCGACCTCTGTTTACAGCAGAGGTTAACATTCCTGACACTTGAGAATGCCAAACCTAAGATTGACCAATTCAGCATGCAGTGATTGGATGCTTCACATCCAATTAAATTTTACATAAGCAAGGCAAGACTACGGTTGAAGAATACCCAGGAAGAGAAAGGCCTAAAGGAGAAAGCCAAATTCGGCACCCTTACAAAAGGAATAACAAGATCTGGTTGAGAAAATTGGATACAAGGCATCTCAAGGAAGTTTCAAAATTTTCTCTTACAGTATCAATGTTTGCATTTTAAAATTTTAGGCATGCTTGTGGCTGATGCCATGGATTGTTGGCCTAAAGTAGTGAAACAGGCAAGGGATAATTTTTTGAATTCAGAAAATCGGGTGGTAGATGCCTAGCAATCAAAAATGCACTACAGATCTATAGCCTGGTTGTAAATTGAAATCATTATCAATGATAGCCAGCAGGCACACATACACTTGCACTTATGTGCATGTGCACAAGCAAGCACATGAATACACCAGATTCGCTCGTGCATTTCAATTTGTTCAAAAGGTGCTTTAACATGAGAATGCAACTAATGCCTACATAATATTCATGATAACCAGTTTCTTCCACAACAAATCGCTGTTATGCAAGTAGAGGAAGAGCAAAACAAGGTGTAAACTTCCTACTGCCAAAGCTGCTACATAGTTTTGACAGTCCTCTTAGTGGCGGGTAAGCTATTTAAGCACTCATAACATTGTTTTTCTTAAATATAGAACTCTCTGAAGGTTGCATATAATACCACAAAATCAAAGCATTATGCACACTTATTTTCTGCAAAAATCTCTCCTGAATTCTTCTTTGCAAAAATGTTATGCTTCTCTTTTCTTTGTGATATAATATTCTTGAAATTTTAACGAAAATAAAACTTACAACTTATGTGTGCTAATGCTGCTGCTTATACTACCGCTGCTCTCACATGGATTTGACATTCCTCCGACAGCTTGAAGCCTTCACCGAACGAAAAAGGCTTCGGTTGGGCAAAAATGTCATGTTCTTGTCTCTCTAATCCATCCTGAGAACCTTTGTCATCATATTTTCCATGGTTCCGCAAGACCTTCTCACGGTCTTTCAAGAAGCTTTTTACTAAAGAAGTTATGGAGCACGGAAGCCTTGACAGTCTTGTCACCACATTCAAATGCATACAATACGACCACTAATACTGCCCTCTACTAAACTACTTACCAGAACAGAAGAGAGTTCAGAGGTCAACTTAATCGCCCTCTTCTCCGCCAATAGCAAAGGAAAAAATAACCTCAATATTACCCTACCCTTTAACTACTACTCAAGTTCTGTAATCCAAAACTGAATGAAAACGTTAATTCATGTAGAAAATTTGTGTATTAGCACTGCAGACAGAGTCAACTTTGGAAAAATTGAAGAAAAAGGGATTTCAAGAGTAAGAGTAGAAAATTGTGTCATAGGAGAGCTTGGGAAAGCCATACCTTCGACCAATACAATGTTGTTTGCAGAAGCAGCACAAATAAAGAGGATTCTCCAACCACAAAATTGGGTTATTGTAGCATATTTCACTATTGACGGATCTCAAATATATATATGAGCTCGGATAAGCTTTCCCGCCTCTGAAATCCGGGAAAGAAGTGTGAAATTTCCAAGGGTTATGTTTAGGTGTAAGTAGAGTCGTAATAATTCTTCATAAACGAGCCTCTACATTTAGGGTAGAATATATTATTATAACAAGCCAAATGTTCTCCTCATTTACCTTTCGATCACGCACTTCAATTCGCACTTTAATCGAATTAGTCGGCTGTCAAGATAAATTTTGTCGGTTGTCCAAGGAAATTTAAGAAAATAAGTGGGCGGGGAGATATCTATGTGAGAGGGAATGGAATTCCTCTAAATGGTTGTTTTCTCCCTCCTTCCACAACAATTACAATATTTTCAACGACCTCAGATCCCAATCATGTATAGGGTTCACATTTGTGTATATGACATTTAGGGTTTAGTCTTTATGCATATGATATTTAGGGTTTACTTTTGAGTGTCTATATAGTTTTTGTGGTTTTTTTTTTTTTTTTTGGTTGGGGTAGAGTTGAGTAAGATATGATTTTGGAGTATGAAATATTTTTCAAGTATTTGTTGTTAGTTAAGTAATATTATTGTAATAAATTTTGTTTGATTGGTTATTAATAAATTGTTTGAGAGAGGTCATGAGGACTAGTCTCCCCACCATCTCCGTGGTATCAGAGGATGGATCACACCAGCGTCACCGGTCACATGAAAAAAGTTTACCAAGGGCACTACAGTTTATAGAGGGACTACCTGATTCCTACAATTAAAAAAATATATATTCAAGGGGCTACCTGATTCCTACAATTAAAAATATATATATTCAAGAAAAATTAAAACTTCACATTTTATGGATGCATTTATAGGAATGATATATTTTTTAGGTTTTCTAGGACATTATTGGGTTACCATTAACAACTATTTGAAATATTTGAGAAAGTTTCATAAATAGAATGATTTTTCTATATATATACTTATTTTCTTTTATTTTTTTACTTCTCAAAGTATAATAAATATTATAGTTTTTAATAACTTTATACTATATATATTGTAAAATTTTGATGTCTTTATATTTAAAAAATAAATGTCTATTTTAAATGGTTTTTTCATTTTTTTATTTATAATATTGTAAATAAAGTAATTTTTTTATATAGATACATAAATTTTATATTTATGTATGTAATTTTTTTTATTTCTCAAAATATAGTGTAAGAACCCTTGTCTATTCTACCCTTAATTTTTCAATTTGTGTTGTTTGACATTTTGTCAAACACTTTGCATGCAATCTGATTTTTTGAATATACAAGTGTCTATTTGTGATTTTTGTTTAATGCTTTTATTGAACAATGACATAAAATGATAGCATACAAGTACATAAAGCAATACAATAAAATAGAACCCTATTTGCCTTATTTCTTCATTAAAACAAAATATATCAAACTTAACAAAGTTCTAATCTGAGTATAACAGCAATGAATATAAGTCTGATTTTCACCAAAATAGAAGTTTATCAACTAGGCAAACATACCCGATTACAATGAAGAATTATTAGACAATGTAGGCAATGAAGTGAAGAAGACAATGTCTAGAAATAGTTTTATTTTCTAAGTATTTTCATACCAGCAACTCCTCTGAAGCAAATCTAGAAATGAAGCTCCAAAACAATGCCTTATTGATGATAAAACCCTCTCCAATGCAAATCGGCTAGGGAAAAGATGAAACCCTAGGCTGAGATGAGACCAAAAGATATCAAAAATAGTCACCAAACCTTAGCTCTACCAATCAGAAATTAAAGCACTAAAATTTGAAATTGAAATCTACACTTTCTTCAAAACCCTAGTCACCCAAAATGAAGAAAAATTCATATAAAATCTAAAACAGCTCCAAAAAATTTGAAACCACTTACAAAAGATGTCAAATATTCTTTAGAATTGGCCGCCCAAAATAGAGAATGCAAAAGAAGTCCTTGACACTTCAAATTTGCAACTTAGCTCTTAAAATGGGTTCAAACCCTAGCTGGAAAATATCCAAAATGCTTCACAAATCTGCAAATATGCCCAATAGTGAATCCTAGATGAATCCACCTCACAAGTAGGATTGGGTTTTTCATCCAACCTACAAATCTCCAAGGGTTTTCATCCTCATAGTTGGTTGCAACTGAATACTCAATTGAAGAATGAGAGAAATCAAGTTTATCAAATCCACAATATGCCCAAATGGCTTGCACTCAACTCCTTTTAAAGGCTCAATTGAATCTTCTAGAAGAAACCAACTTGTAACTAACTCCAGCTTCTAGAAGAATACTTTAATATTTCCTAGAATGACTATAATATTATTTTACTTTTCACTTAAGTCACTTTAAAATATTTAATAAAGTGACTTTATAATAATATTTTATTATTTTAATTAAGTTACTTTAATTAAATTAATAAAAATAAAGTTACCTTTATGATTTAATTTATTTAGATAATTTTATAAATAATCAATTTAATATTATTCCTTAGAACTCTATTATTTATTTTTCTCCTTGGCCAGATAATAAAGTATTTATTTTTCTCCTTGACCAAATAATAAAATATTTATTTCTCTCCTTAGCCAAATAATAAAATATTAATTTCCCTTTTATCTGCATTGGCCAACAATATGAAAATATGACCAATTGCAGCAAAACATTCCCTTATCCAACTAAATTAGCCTACGGGAATGGCTAATAGGCTAATCAACCTCCTAAATGGTGATCAATCCAAAAATGGGGACATTACATATAGTAAATATTATTAGAGAAAATTAATTAGTTATTTTATAGGGATTTAGATTCATACTATTGAAATAATAAAATAAAAATTAATTAAAGCACATCCCTTAATTAATATATAAGAGATAATCCAAGAGTTTTGGGATATTTTGGGATTCGACATCACCATGGTTGCTAAAGACTTCTTTAGAACTAACAAGTTGTTGAAGCAACTCAACAATACCTTTATTGCTCGAGTTTCAAAGAAACTTGATCCTTCTTCAATGTATTATTTTAGACCTATTAGCCTTTGTAATACAGTCTACAAGATCTCTAAAATTCTTATTAGTAGGCTCCAACCTCTACTTGACAAAATGATCGATAGCAACCAGAAAAGCTTTATTCTTGGTAGACAATTTTTTGATGCTACTATCTCCACTCATGAAATGATGCATTCAATGGAAAGGAGTAATCTCCCTATAATGGTTCTTAATCTTGATATTTCTAAAGAATATGACAAGGTCTCTTAGGACTTTTTATTTAATGTTTTACAAAAAACTGGCTTCAGTGAAAGGGTCATTAACTTGATTAAAAAATGTGTAACTATTGGTAAATTTTTGGTCTTTGTCCATGGCATCCCTGTTGGTTGATAGATTTATATTTTTAAAGATTGCTTTAATTTGACTCTATAATGCCCATAAGAAAGACTAATCGACAATCAACAGTTGGAGAGACACCATTTCATTGGTGATCTACCTCTAAATTTTTTTGGTACAACTCCCTCATAAGATATGATTTTCTTAGGTTTTTTGAATTTAAAGATAATGGGTATATGCTTTTGACTAGAAAGCAAGAAAGGCAAACTAACACTTGCTCATAGCCATGATGCAATGTAATTAAAATCAACTCTAGAATAGTAACTGAAACTAAAAAGATGTTATAGTGTAGAAAATTGTGCACTCTTGAAGAAAGAGGCAATTTCACACTTAATTTGGACCTATTTTGGCACCTTTGCATTAATTCTCCCTTTAAAATCACCATTTATAGGCCCCTAAGACCCATTATTTTGAATCTTGAGGTTCATTCCACTCAAAAATCATATGAAATCCGCATAAAGTCACTTAAATCCCCAAAAATCCTGAAAACTCACCTCAAAAATCTAAGGTGGGACTCATTCACCACCTTGGTCGAATGAGTCCCCTTAGGTGGG
Source organism: Sequoia sempervirens (assembly GCA_007258455.2). Classification (NCBI taxonomy): domain Eukaryota; kingdom Viridiplantae; phylum Streptophyta; class Pinopsida; order Cupressales; family Cupressaceae; genus Sequoia; species Sequoia sempervirens. Next base: position 7,889 of record VDFB02106520.1, on the reverse strand, counting down.
ACCCATTCTCCAAGTGTGGTGAATGAGTCCCATTTGGGGTCTTTTTCAAATTTGAGTGGGAATTCATCAATTTAATTCATGTTTTTGGTAAATGTCTTCCTTTGAGATCTAAATAATGGCCAATTAGGTGATAATTCCTATAAAATCAAGCTTCTAAGTCATTTTCATCATCTATAAGCACTTTGAGCAAGCATCAAGCGTCAAGATTCTTCAAACAATCTTTCACAAGAGCATTCTAATTCCAAAAGCAAGCAAAGTTGAAGCATTGGAGCAACATTGGAGTATATTGTAAGTCTTCAAGCTCACTTTCTATCAAGATCTAGCATTGTCAAGGATTGATCATGGATTCCTATGGTGAATCATGATGGATTCTAGGTTGGGGAGATGCAACTAACTATGAGGACAATCCTAAAGACTTGTTTCCTAAGTGGTTCCATCTTCCATTGTCACTCTACATTCAACCTAAGGAGGGTACAAGCATCATTAGAGTTCACTTAGGGTGATTGGAGATCATCACAAGTAAGTTATTCATCTTACATTTCCATTGTTGCATCATATTCTTGCACATTAGAATAAGATTGCATCATATCTTAGATTTCCTAGTCTTTAACACACTTGAGGCTAGGGTTTTTATGCACATTCCATTATTTCTACCAAGGTTTAATTACCAAACTAGGGGTTTGACTGAGGAAAACCCCCCATTAGCAAATCCATTTGAATTTTTTTTGCAAGCTTTTTTCATAGATTCAGACCCGAAACTCATATTGGAAGGGAGGGATAGGTGTTAGAGTGCAGATCATAACCTTAATTTTCAGAAAAGTGAAACAAGATTGATTCACCAAGAGTGGCGAATGAGTCCTACAGTAGATGTCTATCATATTTGTTTGTAGATTTTGATATCCTTTTCCCCGAAACAGACTCTCGTGCATAAACCAGGATCTAGGACTAATTCGACTAGGTTGGCAAATAAGTCCCAATAGCAAAAAAAGTCCAAATTTCTAGAATTTCAGAGCTATTTTCAATCTCTTCAAAGCTTTTAGGTGCACACCATTTGCATTCTTGCTTTTTCTGTTTTGCTTTATTTACATTTCTAGAGCATTTTTTAGGTCATTTAGCAGTTGTTTGCCTATCACATTGTGTTTTCCAATTCATTATCTTTTCCAAGTTTACACTTGGTGGTGAACCCTCCATTAGCTATCATTCAATCCCTATAACCTTCCCTTTTCCAGATTTCAATCTCCTTTCAATTGAAATCTCAAGGGTTTGTTCTTGAGTAAAAGGTAGGAAAATTGGTCTTTCTTCTTTTAGGTTCCAAACCCTAGATGCAAAAGAAAGTGCCCCATTTTTCATCATTTCATTTTGGTGAACCTGCATATAGAGCATCATATTTCTGATTTGGAGTGCATTTACATCCTAGATTTAACTTACATTAGGTTTTGCATTGTTCAACTTGTATTATAGGGTTTCAAAATTTGCATTAGTGAAAACCTCATTTAGCTTGCATTTTTGCACTTAATTTCATTGAAAATCATTGAAAACTACATTTGCATCTTAGATCTAGGCCATACAGCATATAAAACATAAAAATCAACCAACAAATTTTGAAAATTCTGAAAAAAAATCCCTACTGGGACTCATTTTCCACCTCGGGCGAATCAGTCCCAATGCAAAATTTGCACTACTGTTTACAGAATTACATTTCTAGTTTTTAAGCTTATGTTTGCCTCTGTTACTTTTCTATTTCAGTTCAGTTGCTTTCTATTACATTAAAGTCATTAGAAATATCATTATTTACATTCATGACAATTATGGATAGCATCAAATTTTTGCAATTTTCATTTTCAGCATTAGTTCCTAGTTCACTTGGATCAGAAAACGAAAATAAAAAAATGAAAAAATCAAAAGAAAATTTCAAAAAATGCTTAAATATAGAAAAAGCATTCATCAAAACCCTTTAGTAGTGATGACTTAGACATGTTAGATGAATCCCTTGAGGACTTCCTCTCGCTAAGATCATCCACCAAGGCTTGTCATGAAAAACCCAAACCAAGCAAAGTTAACTTAACCCTCAAGCCTTTTAGTAGTGATGAATTTGGTATGTTAGATGAAGCCCTTGAGGACTTCATCTCACAAATCCCATCCACTAAGGCTTGTTATGAGAATCCAAAAACACAAGAAGTTAACGTAATTCAACCTCAACTCATCCTTTACCCACCTTTGCATAAACAACAACCTAAAAGCAAGCCTGAGTTTACCCTTTATCCACCTAAGACTAATGTATTGCAACAACCGAGTCATAATACCATTGCTCATCCATAAAACACTAGAAATAATCCACAACCACGACAACCAACCCCAACACCCTTACCTTTACCTAATCCCATTTTTCCTAGTGCCCCTCATTTAACTTTTCATAGTGGAAAGGAGTATAATCTTGTTGAACAACTCAAGAATACCCTTGCAAGGATATCCCTATCGAACTTAATCCAAAATTCACCAAACTATCATACTATGATTCAAACAGCCTTACAAAAAGTAGTGGTTCCTCCCGGCACAAATGCAAATGATGTGGCAACTCTCATACATGGAACGAATATAGCTAATGTAGACATAACATTTCGCCAACATGAGCTGCCCCCTTTGGCATTGAGACAAAAAAATGAGGCCTTTACGATAATTGCTAAATTTAATCGAATAGGCATAAAAAGGACCATGGTTGATAATGGCTCCACCCTTAATGTGTGCAGTGTGAAACTCTTAGATAAGTTGTGAGTAGACAAATCAATGATGCAACCTGACTCTTTATCAATTCGAGGATTCGACAACGTAGGAAGGAAACCGCTTGGTGTGATTACTTTACCTATTACAGTCAGAAAGGTCACCTTACAAACTCCTATTCATGTCATGCCTCATGACCTTTCATACAATCTCCTTTTTGGAAGACCATGGATTCATGAGATGCATGTGGTGCCTTCAAATCTTCATCGTATTATGAAGTATGTCTACGACAACAAGGTATACCAAGTTGAAATAGACCTCAAGCTTGAAATTTGCTTACAAGTTGAAAAAAGGAACAACAAGTCCTCTAAGCACATTAATTCCCACATCCAACATAGAACCTTTACAAGAAGACAAGCAAGAAATGGAAACAGTGTCAAAATTGTTAGACGATGATTGGGGTTCTTTGGAGTTTAAACCCTCATTTATGGGAGAATACATAATCACAAGAAAAGAAGATGACAAACAAAAACAATCGATGGCCATGTCAAATCAAAACCTATAAGAACACTCACAAACATCTACCTCATCTACTCCTGAAGAGGATACAAGTTATACAACAAAATTTGATGAGATAGACTACCAATATCCACCAAACCCAAAAGAAATGGAAAAATTTATGGGAGAGGTTACGAACTTGTGAAACAATTGTGTTACAACAGTAAAGGATGTGGAAAGAAAAAACAAGGCATTTGGGTTCTTATAGAGCCTAACACACAAGAAACAAAGACTAGTTTTGGATATTGTCCTTCTAAAATTACACAAGCAACGAAGAAGCCATCGTTAAACATCAATACTATCATGTGCAAGCCAAAAATCAACCTCACTATGAAGCATCTTGAATTACTTGACATGGATTTACCACCATCATGGGAGTGCTTTGAATATGATGAAGCCTTGAAACAAATGCTAGGATTTTACGATACACCATCTACTCATCCCAAGACAAAGGTTACATGCGCTACAATCAATACCAAGCAAATAGATGCAAAAGGTGAAAGTAATGAGATGATTTAAGTGCAGAACAATACAATCCTAAATTTCCAAGGTAAAATGCACTTCCTTTAGGGGATACAATTGATATACCAATGGATATTGCTAAGATTTATAGATATTCTGAGAAGATACTGACACACTATTTTATCTGAAATTGACAGACACGAAGATGAACTGAACTGATCAGATTACCAGGACTACATTGTTAATAATATATTGATCCATTCCACAACGATGACTTTCCCCTTTCCCAATATAGATATGATAGTGATTCACTCATCAAACATGTTTTGCTTAATACCGTGGGATGGATTTTTTGGATATAATCACCAACAACCCCGGTCATTAAATAAAACAAAATTCTACAACCGCTTGAGGAACATTGTTGGGCGCCACGATGCCTTTGGATTGCTAAAAGAATGCGTGCACATAATAACGAAGTTATGACACATATTTCAAGGATGATTACATACATAAAATTTAAGAAGATTACGCTGATGGCATTCTATCCAAATCGGCAATCAAGACAAGACAACGTGAATATCCCATATAAAATTCGAAATGGATGTGAAAATATATAACATGAGATTGAATCCAAAAAAATGTGTCTTTGGTGTAGATAGTGGAAATTTTGTAGGGTTTATCGTATCTCATAGAGGTATTGAGGTGGATACAAAGAAGATTGATGCTATTGTCAACATGCCACCTCCTAAAAATATTTCTCAGTTATGCATGTTACAAGGAAGAATTCAAGCCATCTGTCGTTTTGTTGCATCTTTAGCTGATCAAACATTACCATTTACACATCTCCTTAAAAAGGTTGTCCACTTTGATTAGAATGACAATTGTAAACAGGATTTCGAGAGTTTGAAGGAATACCTTGCAACTCCTCCTATTTTACAACCCGCTATGCAAAATAAACCGTTCATACTTTATATAGCCGCATCATTTCATGTTCTCGCAACATTGTTGGCTCAACAAGATGAAAACGATAAAGAGCATCTGGTCTATTACATCAACTGAACCATGATAGATTACGAGAAATGATACATGACAATTGAAAAATAATGTTTGGCCCTTGTATTCACAACCATTAAGTTGCAACATTATTTACTAAATGTCGAAATACAAGTGATGACAAAATTTGACCCTCTTAAACATCTTTTTAATAAAACATATTTATCAAGATGTCTAGCTAAGTGGGTGATGTTGTTGACTGAGTTTGACCTGAAGTTTCTTTCACAAAAAGTAATTAAGGGTCAAGCCTTGACTGACCAATTGGATGACACTCCTTCACCTTTGGCATTACCTAGTAATGACTCTTTCCCCGATGATAATGTGTTTACAATCGAAACTAATACATGGGAGTTATACTTTGATGGATCTAAGTGTAGACAAGCTTCGACACTAGTGTTATACTCATCCCACCTGTAGGAAAGCCTATTCCCTTGTCATATCGATTAAACTTCCTATGTACACACAACACTTTTGAGTATGGAGCATTGATCGTTGGGCTACGTGTTGCTTTAATCTTGGGTGCAAAAGACATTAAGATCTTTGGTGATTTGTAATTAGTAATTGTTGATACCAAAAATTGGCAAGGTAGCAACGTTTTGTGGAAAACTTAGTTTATGGGGGACATATTGCACTAAACTGAGTGACCTCCAGATTTTTAAAGAAGTTATCTTCTTATGTAATTGGTTTTTTAGAATGGGAAAAGGAAGCAGATATAAAAATAAAGGATCTAACTAAATGCGCCAAAATTTAGATAAAAGGCACAATAAACCTATCTTTTAGATATGATCTAAGGGCTCATTCAACAATTTACTATGTCCTCAAATGACATAAAATAAATATTGAAGCATGAACAACACATTAAATGACATAAAATAATTTTCACACCATTCACTTAAAAGAGGAGTCAAAGACATGATCTAAACTAGCAAATTTGCATTCAAATTATAGAAGTTCTAGAAATGAACCATTCAAACAATAATGACACAGTATAAAGTTAATCAAATAGGTCAAGAAAAATAGAAAGCCAAACAATGGCACAGTATGTGAGTCTTTCTGCAATAATCTAATAACAATAAAAGGCCTGGTGTCTCTAAAATTCTGTAATTCTTGAACTCTCGAAACTCATAGAATTTTTAACCTCTAACCCCCAAACCCTTCTTCAGAGGCAAAGAGTAGTATATATAGCCAACATTCCCACCGCCTAGCGAGCAGTAACTAAAAAGATTCAAAATCCTGAGCAATGATGTAGCAGCCACGATTCCCCTCGGTCATTGTAATAGAAAAAGGATTTGGGCCATAGCATGTGGTCGCTTCCCATCCACGTGCGTCCCTCACGAATGATGGCAGTGGTCTCGGCATAACCTCGTGCAAACAAGTGTCACCACCTAGTATAGGCAGTTAAACACGTGGCAACATATCGTGGCCCATAGTTCGTTGTCTCTTGTGTTGAAGAAGCATTCGCTGAGGAGATGTGGTGGAAAAGATATAGCAACCCGCTGGTTCATTCCCTCTCCTCACAAAAGCTTTTGCGCTTGTAAAGAAGACACATCGGAGCGCGTTTTTCATCACCGGGCCGACCGGTGGGGTCTACCAAAGAAGGCGCGATGAAGGCAATGTGGCACATGGTTGGGGCCCGATTCAAAAGTGAGAGGCAACAGCCTTTAAGCGTGTGCGACGATGACACATGGAAACATGGCGAGGGCCACTTGAAAAGTGAAGGGAAGAATTCCTTAAAAATGCATTGAGCGGACACGTGGCGGAGGCCGGCGGTCATTTATCAAAAGGGGTCGATGATGTTCATTCGAGGTATGGTCGGGTAATTTAGCAAAAAAACCCGAAGGGAGCTTGATGAATTATATTCACAGCCTTTGGTGACGGTCGGCATTTTCACAGGAACGAGGAACCCAAAATTTTCTCTAGTGCATAGACCAGAACGCCATCCATAGAATGACAAATTTAGAATTTAGAAAGGGTTGCCTATAAGGGCAGCTAGTTATCCTCGGATGGTTTCGATATATCATGCAAATTCTCTTGCACTCTGCTTAGGTCGAGCATTTCTTTATAAGGTAGCACCTTAGGCAAACTGACCCCTAAATTGCAATGGAAAAGTAGCTTGGAAACTAGATGGATGACACCTTCAATGTGTTCTGTGGTAGGAGGTTGGCTGAAACTCTGGAAAATGGTAGGGTCATGCTCCTTTTCTTCAATCTTCTCTGCAATTTGCTCAGTTGTGGCAACTGACTCATCTTCAAGAAATGAGGATGGCATGCCCATCTCAATTAGCCGGGAAAAAAAAAATGCCATCCATAGCCCGGTTCAAAGTAACTATACAGGCATTAGTACGCAGGATGGCCGAGTGGCAATGGATGAATTTATTTGTTGTTTTGGCAGCAATATTTCGATCCTCGATCCCTGCCTTTGCTAAATTTTCATCAGAGACCATGTATAGTTTATTTAGCAAATATTTTTCTTCAAGGACCTTTTCCTTGATGAATTGTGGAAACTACTCAATGGCTCCGTGGACCTCCCGGCTCAAGCTTGTTGCCTCCGACATATATCAAAGTGTTGGTTGTAGTGTTAGGCAAAAGGCCTTAACCTTTTCGCAGTATGAAATGTACAACTATTGAGCTACTAGAATGAGGTTTGGTTGCGCAACAGGGTCTAGGGAGCATCCCTTAGAAGGAAAATCTTTGCATCCCTCATGGCGACATCCTTTGTCAATTTTGTAATTCTACTATTTATGGATGCAAGTCTTCCCTCGATGTTGCTTAGCTCTTTGGACCAGTTTTGCTTGACCCAACTGTGGTTTGCCAACTCTATGTCAAGAGAAGACTTCGTCTCTTGGAGCTCTTTTTCTAGTTGGGTCTTTCGGGCCTCAAATCTACCTTCTATTGTTCTAATTTTTGCTCATGTTGATCACACTAAGATGCTAGCTCTTCATCTTTTTGTTGCAAATTTTGCTCCGCCAGGTCCAATTGGCTTTGATATTCTTGGTTCTTCATTCGCAACTCATTGTTCAGGATGGGATCAACAGATTGGGACTTCATGAGTTTCTCCTAGAGTTTGTTTTGTTCCAACTCCTCTGCTCACGCTTTCTC
>VDFB02106516.1:0-21261 GCA_007258455.2 Sequoia sempervirens | reverse complement strand
CCAATATAATTTTATCACTCAGATGCTCACGTCTAGTTAGACAAGGTTTTAAAGTTCGATATCATAGGCATACCAATGAAGCCCATAAAAGTGTGGTTAATTAAACTCTTGCATCCAAAGAGTTGAAACTTTTAGGTTGGGTATGTGTAACTGTTCTGCATGCCATTTTAAGCATAGGTTTAGGCAATAAATGAACAAATAATTTTCTTAAAAGTAAATAATCAGCAATATGTTTCATCAAATAAGTGAAGAAGAGTAAATATTGCTAAATAGATCAAATTTATAAGGGCATGTGGTGGAAAAATAAATAAAAGTATTATTGTGAGTAATAATGATTATCAATATGTGTGTTAGAAGAAATGGATGAGGATATAATTGTATTAGTTGCATATACCTGCATTGAAATAAATATGGACAAAAAACAAATAAATCTATTGTTTTGTTACCTTTACATAGTTTATATATAGACATAAAAGCACGTGTGTTTAAATAGATGAACAGGTGAAAATATAGTTAAAAGACAAGTGTGTGTTATGAGTAGATATTTTTCAAGATATAATATTATATAAATATACTGGAATAAATGTGTTTGTATGAATGTGGTATAAGGAAACATAAAGGAAAGTATGTGTGTTTAGATAGATGAATAAGTGAAAATATAGTTAAAGTCACGTGTGTGAAATGAAATGGGCAATGATATAATATTCTATAAATATAATGCAATAAATGTGTTTGTATGAATGTTGTATATGGATAAATAAATGAAAGTATGTGTGTTCAAATAGATGAATAAGTGAAAATATAGTTAAAGTCATGCCTGTGAAAATAAATGGATAAGGATATAATATTCTATAATATAATGGAATAGATGTATTTGTATGAATGCGTGTTGAGAAATAAAGAAAAATAAAGGCATGAATGCAATTGTATAGTTATTAGAATACTTATTAAATTTTGTTGCAGCAGCAATGTATGTCTTGCTCAGCTGTAAGATTTGTTTGGTTGATAATTAGTACATTTTTGGCAACATTGTTATGGATTCTCTTAAAGCTATTGTAACTGACTCTATTTGTTCCCTTCTAGATGTTTTGTTGTGCATTGATATTCAACAATTCCTCTGGTTGTTACTGTAGCTATTTTTGTTGCTTAATCTTGTTCAACTTTGTGTTACAGTTATAAATGTAAATAGTGGTGTAGTCATTACTGCACTTGTTTTTCTTATTTCTATTATTTTGTTTAATCTAAAAAAAAGAATGATTTTTATAAAAATAAAAAAAGACACTTTAAAAATATTATTGCATACACGTGTATATAGAGACAAATAAATATAATAAAAAATATTTGTATAGAAAAGTAAGTAGAATGGAATAGATAAGAAATAGTACAGATATTGTAATGTCAGTTGCTTTAGAAGTTTCCAAAAATTCTATTGTTATCTTTTATGAAAAAGGATTAAAAGTATAGTTATATTATAAGTCAATATAACTATTTAATTATTTTACCTGTTATTTAATTATTTTAACCTATAGTTTAGCTCAGATGCAATGCATATAGCCATAAGCTTCCTCAGAGTCACCAATTGTAAATCAAAATGATTCCTTACTTCAATACAATGTATTAAACTTAAGCTAATCCCTGATCAAAATAAGCCATTTAAAACTTCTGAAAAATTAATCAACCGCTAAAAGTAGGCTACTATTTCATCAGCTACGTATGGAGATCTATTCCCAAATACCCATCACATAAAAAAATTAGAAAGCATGACATCTTTAACAGAAAAAACTAAAACATGTGTAATTAGATGTAAGAGCTCTTGTGTCTCCATGAATTCCCGAATTTGGTCCTATAGAAATGTGTCTCCATGATTTCCAATAAAAAATTAGTCATTAGCTGTGGTGAGATCAGATCTAAGAGCTCTTGTGTCCACTCATGAATTCCCATTTTTATTTAATTTGGATATTTGTGCTTCACACCTTCCCTGGTTTCCATGGAGATCTTTTGTTTTGAATGCAAGCGGCCTCAAATCTTCTATTTGTGCTTAATTCATTAGCCCCTATTTCACCCCTATGTACACTAGCACTTGCACCCCAATGAGGTGCAATACTTACGCCGATAAGCTGAGCACACATTATTTATGTCCGTGAAAAGCAGTGGATGATGTGCAGAAAGCAGTGATCTATCTCACTTATCCCTCTCTACCTCTTCCTCCCTCCCTCCCCCCTTCTCTTTCCCTCTTGCTCTCTCCTTCCCTCTCTATATCTCTCTATATCACATATCCCTCTCTACTTATCCCTCCCTCCATCCCACCTATTTCTCTCTCACTCTCTTCTTCCCTCTCTACATCTCTCCCTCTCTCACTTATTCCTTTCTACCTCCTTCTCCTTCCCCCTCTAATTCTCTATATCTCCCCTATCCCTCTCTATCTCTCCCTCCACTCTCTCTAGCTCTCTCTTTGCTTCTCTGCTTCTTTCTATCCCACCTCTCTCTCCCTCCCTATCTCTATCTCACTTATCCCTCTCTACCTCCCTTCGTCCCTTTACCATCATCTCTCTCTCTTTCTTTATCGTTCCCTCTCTACTTCTTTTCCTTCTCTCTCTCTCTCTCTATCCTTTCCTCTCTACTTCTTTATCCTCCTCTCCAATTCATTCCAAAAAAAAACTTCCTATACAACTTTAGTTTTTCCTATTTCTATTTGTTTATTTTTTGGATTTTATAACACAGAACAAATACCAGGCAATTTTTCCTTTATGACCTCCATACTAACGAATATCGGCCATTCCACAACCTCTGAAACTCTGAAAAAGCTCTACTTTCTTACACTATTAATTTTTCACGATGAAGATTCATACATTTATTGCTACCAAGAAACTTCTAATGGAGACTAAAATGTATTCACACTTCTTCCATAGACATTGTACTAAAAATAATTTGGCCTTTGATGACAAGTTGCCAAATTTTCCCCTACTCTGGGAATTTTTTTTTTGGCTTTTATAACCCATAATTTTTGGTAGAAAAAACCCAACTATTTACACTTTGGGCATAAACACAACCACAAATTTTTTTCCAATAATAATGTATAAACATTACTAACACTATATTATTGTAGTAAAACCCATTTTTTCCTTTATCAAAAACACTATATTATTGTATAACAACACCATAAGATATAGATGATATGCACATTAAAGTTATGTAAATATTCCAAGTCAGTTAACTTTGAATGCAAGAATGCAAAAAAAATGAGATCATTTTAATGCTTATAATAGATATATTCATATTTAATAATTAATCTCAGATTGATTAAAACTATATATATATTCTTAAATTTATTTATTATTATCAATATATATTATTAAATACATGTTTATTTATGTCTATTTAATATTTATTAATTGATTGTTTATTCTTTGTATAGATAAAAATAATAAATATCCTTTATACAAATATAAATAATTAAGAAATTTATACTATAAAACTAATTAATATTATATACAAATAAATATATCATTAAGGAACCATAAAAAAACAAAAGTAATAAATAGATTCTAACAATACCTAATTTCTTTTTATCTTTGTATAAAATCTTATTTTAAAATAATATAACCCTTTTTAAAGGGAATGGGCAATATATTCCCATTTTCTTTACTTAAGGAATTCTTTTACTTAGTATGAGAATTACATCGATAATTCATTATAAGGGGATTGGTATGCCTCACAAAGCTAGTGAACATATAGAAGCTCTCTTGGTGTAAAAGCGGCGGGGCCCTAGAATCATATAGTTGATTTATTATATGGTTTGTATGGATGTCATTGCAATGCATAAGCTTAATTGGGAGAATGTGAGGCTTGCATAATATTTAGTTGTAGCCCTATCTAACGTGACTATTGGGCTTAAAGGGTTCCCCACTTCATTTCTCTCGGTTTGAGCCAAAGGCTACACAATATGTTGCTTCCTAGTCTATGGTTTTGGTACACATGTATGAGGGGTTTGAGTAGCGAGTACTAAGCTTTACAAGATCTCACAGGTACATAGGGTTGCTAAAATACAATCAGAGTAAAAGAAGAAAGTGTGTTGCATATGTGATTTACATTTGAAGATTAATACACACTTATATTTTTTTAATAATAAGAATTTATCATACAAAATATTATCCATGTCGATCTTTTATCATTATTTATTAATTAATCCAATATAATTTTAATAATAAAAATTTAACATACAAAATATTATCCATGTCCATCTTTTTATCATTATTTATTAATTAATCCAACTTTATATTTCAGACAAAATTAAATTTTACTTGTATATTATTTTTTTAAAATATTTGATAATCATTTAATTGAATATATTTAATATTTGAAAATGATTTGTTTAATAAATATTAATCTCTCTGAATATTGCATATTGATTGCTTCAAATGTTACGATTAATATACTTTATTAAATAAACAAATTTCATACGGCTATCTTAGCTTTTTAAAATTATTTGAGGTAATATTGAGTGACTAAAATCATATAATTACACATCATTTGTAAAAACATCTTTTACGGGCTAACATTTATTGACTTGATGGAGATACGCTGCATATAATAAGGAGTGTCAGAAAAACTTTCTTCACAAAGTTTTCTATATATTGTATGATATCCATTTGGTATGCACTCTCAAGAGTCCAGCTCTCAAGAGCTGTAAATTACCAGTGGTGTTATGTTTGAAAGAAGTTATGAAAAGTTGTAGCAACAACACTTTGAGAATGAAATGAAGTATGTTTGTATGAGCTAACTGTCAATGTTAAGAGGTTGTAATGGTGTCTGTTTGTATGAGAGCTCAAGCTCAATATACCTGGTGAATGCAATGGTTGTTGATTGAATGAATAGCAGCTCAGTAGATTTATGTAAAACTATTTTGATTAGATCAATATAAAATATCATGATTTTTCATGTTTGTGTAAGTTTTATGTTTTTCCCTTACCATTGCATTCCAATCCAGACTGACCGTGGCATCCTTCAAACCCAAGATATGTGTCAAACTGAGTTGAACCTTATGTCTAACTCTGCATCCATGAAATGGAGCGTTGAGTGTGATGCACGCAAGCATCCTTAGACCAATATCATTGTGCATCTTCTTACATTGTGCATCTATTGATTTTGTGAGATGCTTGCATCCAATTAGACAAGGCTTTTGAGTTCAGTATCAGATCAATGAGGCTCATAAAATTGTGGTAAATTAAATTCTTGCATTCAAAGAGTTGAAACTTTCAGATTTGATAGGCCTAGGTGCTTTATAAACCTCAAGACTATTTTAGCAATAAGGTTTAGGTAACAAATGAGTAAAATATTTATTTTAAATTAAATAATAAGCATGTTTATTTGAATAAGTGTGAGATTAAATATGGTTAAATTGATCAGAGTAGTAGTAAATATATCTGTTAGAAAAATAGGTAAAAGCATAATAATATAAACATAATTGTGTGCAATAATGATTAATGATATGTGTGTTAGAAAAAATAGATAAAGATATAATTGTATTAATTGCATAGGTGTGTGTATTGAAATAAATATGTAGGAAACAATTAAATCAACACCTCTATTGTATATACATATTCTATAGATAGACATAAAAATTATGCTAGTTCAAATAGATTAATAAGAGAAAATCTAAAAAATAAAATGTAGTCATAGGAATTCTAGTAGAGAAATAAATACAAATAAAGGCATAGATGTAATAGCATAGTCAATATGTTGGGAATTATTGTTCACATGGGTTAGAATAATAATGTGTGCTACAATAAAAGTGAGTTGTTATAAGATGTTTGGACCTATAATATAGGAAATACAAGTCCTATATATATGTATTGAACAAATGTAAAAGGAATGTGAGTAATTTAATATCATTGTGATTTATTTTATGACTATCTCTATCCATATTTCCAATATGGTTTCAGAGCTCAAGAGAATGTGGGACTGATGCAGATATGTTGTTCTGAAAGCTTGGAGAGATCCCGGTGGTCTTGTGATTCATCAAGGTGTAAATTGAAAAACAGAAAAAAGGGGGCTCATGCGATTGGCTATTCACTCATGTTAGTGAGAGCGGTAGGGCATTCAGTATCATGGCCAGATATTCTATTGATTCAATTCTCTCGTTTTATTACTTTGTTGTTGTCTGCATATCTGGATTGGAGATTTTAATTGGAGGTTCGCAGGAATGTTGGCGAGATTTGTATTTTATTTCCACAAATTGACCAACATTCTCATAGTGTGCTTGGATCGGTTGGCATTTATTTTCACAGGGCTCTTTATGGTGTGCACCACGTCTCTTCCCTCATATTCATCTTGCATGGACATAGTTTTTTCATCGACATTTGAAATTGGAATCCTTCACTTAGATCTCCAACCCGTGTGGAGGAGTGGTGACTATCAGTGGCCTGAGATTTGTGTAGATCGGAACTATATTTTTTCCAGTCAGTACACATCATTCTTGAAACCTTGGAACCGCATGTTTGCATTTGCAGTCTGTATCACACTCATATCAGTTTGGATTGGTGATTACTCCTCTGCATGTAGTCTATGAGACTCCATCCTTGGTGCGATTTTTGGGTAGGAATTATTTATGTGATTGCATGTGCATAATGTGATATTTGGTACTGTTTTATTTGATCTGTATCATTATCTTCATTCCTCTATTTGTACCTTCATTCTTCTATATGTTGTATGAGTGTATCATTTTCTTTTGTCTTGTTCTTTTTATTTTAGGGATGAAACAAGGCTTCAAGTCATTTAGGTCTCTTCCATGTTGAACCAAACAAATTTTTCTTTGTTTGCACTCTCTATGTGTCATTCTTCCTATTCCATGAGTTATTTGGGAAATTATGACATTTTTGAGATCTATAATATCATTGTAGCAAAGACATACACCAACCCTGAATCTGTGGATCCCTTACACATTTTGGATTTCATTTTGGGGACAACCCCTTCCCTTTTCTTGATGTAGCTTCATTTGGAAACATATGCTTGACATAGGGCTTTCCAAATAAGATCTCATGTCTTTTTTATTGTTAGCATTTATCATTTTCTACTTTGAAGTAATTACTGACAGTGTGGTGTTAGCAATTTCTTTAAAGTGGGGGAATACATTGGCATTATCATTTCAGAGATCTTTGGACTATTCTCATGTTTCATTGTGAAGCCTTCTTACTCCTCCTGATGTGTCTTCCTCTTGGTGGTGTCATTTGGTTTTATGTCCTCCAGGAGTGTTACCTTTCTCGGCATATGACTTTCCTCTTAGTGGTGATGCTACGTGTTGCATTCCCTAATTTGTGAATTTGTTATCCTAGACTTGTCCTCTCTCAGAGACATTAAACATGATGTTACCAAAGAGGAAACCTTACATGAACTAAGCAAAATGACATAGCTTCTTAAACCTTATGAACCTTGAAGTTATAACCTTTTTCATGGCCACCAAGAATAACACACTTTGCTTGCCTATGGAGCCTTGTTTGTTCATAAGTGTTTAGCATAATGCAGCTTGCTAAGTGCTATGAAGATCAAATTTCATGGTGTGTGGTTCCTTATTAAATTTTTCGAAGGTATAACTTTGGTATAGTCTGGGTGTTGGTATTTGGAAACTGATCATGCAAATACTATACACTTGTAACATATCCCCGTAGGGGTTTTTTCTGTTAACACATCAAAGATTTCCCACTAATAAGTCAAATGAAAAAATGACTATAGAACCCTAATTCTATAAGCTTCCAAAAATCTTGTTATACGTGGTTGGGATGTAAGTTGCAGTGTGTGTAATTCAGGCGATTGTAACATATTTTGCACTGGATAATAAAATCATTGGGTGGCTAAGTTTCTATGGATGTAGCCCATATTGGGTGAACCATGCAAAATTTTTGGGTTGATCTCTTTTGTGTTATTCTTCATTTTTATTTCTAGATTATTTATGGATTATTTATTTTAGTTATGCTAGGGGGCCTTTGGAAAAACACACACACAAGGGCTAGTGTAATCAGCCATCCACTTGGTGAGCCCCCCAAAAAAGGGCGGGTAAGTGAGAAAAAAGATGCCTTTGTCTAGGCTCTCACCATACAATAAGAAAGTTGCGCCAAGTCTACAGGCTCCCATTGTACTAACCACAACATGATCTATATGCTATGCTAATACTATACTAAATGTCAAAAATTTTAATGCCAATACTGATAAAATAATCCAAATATAAGTAATGCGGGCTTTGAGAAGTCTCAACAAGTTACTCTCTTGATCAATAGTAGGGGATATTTATTTCTTAGCACAAGATTACATACATATATTAGATGATAAGGCCTTAGATGAACATGGAGAGAAAGGTGGAAAACCTAGATATTTCTTGAAATTGTACAATATAGATTTTACTTGATATCTACCATTTTGCTCCATGTTTTCATTATATCCATGTTTAGAGAGGATTTTTTATCCAAGTGCATATTGTTATTCCAACTCAGACGAAGGAGTTTTATGCTTCTGAGAAGGATTGTCTTCTTCACATGAACACAAATAATTCTTCAGTTTCTTAATGTTACGCATCTAGATCCTCTCATGAGGGATGGGAGTTGAGGAGCCCCCATCACCAACATGGGGTGGTGTTTGATATAGAACCAAGTTTATAAAATAAAAACAAAAGATTCTATAGGTGTATATTTTTAGATTTTGTACTCTCCCATAAAGGAGGGTGTAAAATCTAATAAACCCCAATCGTCACTAAAATATGATTCATTTGTATATGACTCTTTTGGATTTTGAGGGTGAGATTTTGGATTCTTCATTCAAGTGAGGCATAAAACCTAATGACCCCCAATCATCACATACGAGTTGTGTTGTAGGTGAAAGACAATTAGGATTAGCATCAACTTGTATAGGTTCTACTTTGGAAATTGGAGTAAAAGTGTAAGGGTGTTGGCAGTGTTATGATGATGTTAAACTTGTGATTTGTAGCTTTTCTCATCTACTTCAACCATGTATATCTTATTGTTGTATTCAAATTTCATCTCATGGTGAAGAGTAGAGGGGACTTCTTGCATAGCATGAATCCATGGCCTCCCGAGGAGAAGGTCGTAGAAAACAGGTCATGGCATGATAGGGATAGAGGTAGGAAAAACTGTACAGGTCTAACCCCAATGAGTAATGTGATAATTCCCAATAGTTTCCTATTAACATCATCAAAGAGAAAAATTAAGACCCGCTCCATTGTCTATGAGAGTGCGCTTAATTGCAGTTTTATTTATAATCACCTTTATCATCAAGGATTCATGTTTATTTTGTATCTCAAGTGAGGGTAACTCTTGTTGATGGAATGTGATATCTGACTTTATCACTTCCATACAATCGAGGGGGGTTGCTACATCATTCAATTTCACAACAAATTAGATATAATTCTTTTGCAAAATTACTTGGAGGATCCTATTGTGTGCAGGTGATGTTTGATTAAGATCCCATAAGGATATCCGAGTGGGATTATGTTTAAGTTGTTTGATGAAATCAGGCTCCTCTCTTCTATGTAAAGGAAAATTATGGGCACTAGGAAAAATAGGTTGAGGAAATGATAATGAAGTGGGAGTGGTTTTTGGTTGCCTATTGTTCCATGTATTATATGTGTGAGCAATGGTATTGTAACTCGGTTGCTGCAAAACATTGTTACTATCAGGTTGAATTATAAAATACAAGATAAATCCTAGTTTTAATGGTTTATTTTAAGGTATTTTGATGCTGAGAGGTTACTTAGGAGGTTCGCTAGTTAAAGGAGATCCAATTTCTGCAGTGATAGCCTCGAATCAGTTACATCGATGACCTTCTAGTGAGGGGGGATCTAATGTGAATTTAACATCTTCATGTATGCCATCCATCCTAGTGTTCGCTGAGAGAAGTGTATCATTGAAAGAGAGACAAATTTTTTTTTGCATGATGCTCAATAATTGGGTCTTCTAACACCAAAATACGTTCATCACAAGTAGGAGAGGTATTGAGAGAAGAGAAACTATGATTTTCATTATTTTCTATGTATGCATCCTCTTGTACCAAAGCTTTAATGGATGATTTAGGTGAGATGAAGTCCTCAAGGGTTTCATCTAGCATGTCAAGGTCATCACAACTAAAGGGTTTAAAGGATATGCTTTCTCCAAGGTTAACCATTTAGTTTTCGTTTGATATATATATATATTGTTTTCTAATGATTTCAAAATGTAAACTAATCTATCTCTAAACTATGAAATGATGTTGAAAGTAGAGGAAAAATGCAAAAATGGAACACTATCCTCATCTGAAATATGCAAGAAATGATTTTTTAAAATGTTGCAAGATCTAACTAAAGAAGCAATAACTTTAATTCAAAATCAGACTATTCCAGGAAAATAGCTCTCAGATCTAAAAGCGACAACAAAAAGGAAAAACAGAGAGTAAAAGTCACCCTGAAACTGCCTTGATTAGAGAGAAACCTTTATCCAAAACTAGGGAAAACACCTAATCAGTAAAATATAATGCACTATGGAACAAATACAACTCAGTACTTAGATGTGTCACACATTAGCATATGTGACTTATAAATTCAGATGCATCACACTACCAAGCACATTTGTCACATAGATCACTTGTGGCTTAAAAATCAAAACTTGCATCACACGTTCATGCACATGCATTGTACCCATCCACAAGTGCGGCGTACCATATCGGCGTACAATATCATATTCATCATTTTAGACCATGGTTGTATCACACAAGTCATATGCATCACACTTAGCATTTTCAATTCTATCGCATTTGAATAACTCTAACAGATTGATGCATCATACTGAAGAAGATGCAATGAAACACCCCACTTGTTGTGAAAATGATAACAAATGTGACACGCGTGTGCACCACATCTCCTTGACCAAGTTTGAGCCCTATAAACCACTAAAATCAATAAATTTACAAGGAAGGAATGGGGCACATGCCACGTCGCTGAAGCCCTCTAGTCGTCTGAAGGTTTGAACCCTAAATATACGGCGCAGGTGATATTTTGGAAAAAGCTCCACAACAAGGTCACTCTCACAACTCACTATTCACTCAAGTCAAAATGCACAAATGACCAATTTACCTCCCAAAATTTTACTTATACCCCCCTAGGTGTAGGGTTTTTACCACGTATGTACCTAATATTGAGTCTAAAACCTAATGTGGATATCCTAGATGTCTTGGAAATTAAACCTTTTAGTGTGCACTATTGGATTTGCTTTGGCCAAATATTTTTTCTAAAATTTGTAAAAATTTTCTGACGAGACATAGGTCTATCTTGTCTCCATCACAACACACCAGGGCATATTTTGAACTTAATCTTTTTGATACAACATTGAGATTAATTCACATTGTATCAAAGAGGGGCGAAATGAAGACACTGAAAAATGTCCTAAGCATGCAAACGCCATTTTCCTCATCAATTTCCCATCTTCCCCTATATAATTGAATAACTTTAATTATTAAATTATTTTGTAAACTCATACTCTTCTATTAATTAAATAGTTTTAATTATTTAATTAATTCATTTCCCCCTTGTTTATTCTTTCTCTCTATAATTAAGAAATTATTATTTATTTAATTATTCACTTTCATTTGCATTCTATGATTAAATAATTGTTTTAATTATTTAATTATTCATGAGCCTTTTCTTCCACAATTAAATAAATCCTATTTATTTAATTCCCTACTTTTCTGCACACTAGTAAATAATTATTTTAATTATTTACTAATTTTTCTTTTCCTCCACTTTCTAATTAGATAATTGTTTCTAATTATTTTAATTAAAAATTAGCTTTCCCCTCTTCTTCTATAGTTAAATAATTTCATATAATTAGTTAATTTGCTCCAAGCCACCTCTTTTTCTTCGTCAATCTCCTCTTTTATCTAAATTAACCTCCACCCTTGATAAGGTTTTATTACCTTTTAATCTCCACCATCCATCATTAACTAAACCCTATTTTTGCCCTATCCCTATTTCCTTGCTTCTTAAAGTAATCTCATCCATTGATATTTATCATTTAATCTTGGCCCTTCATTCAAATTGTATTTTCTATAAAAGAGACCCATAACTTTCATTTTGGCCCTAACTGAAACCACTATCTTTGATATTTGACCCTAACTACAACCACTATCTTTGATAGTTTGCTGTCACTATCTTTGATATTTGACCCTAACTACAACCAATATCTTTGATATTTCGCTGTCACGCTAGACTTATTCTTGCATACTGCAAATCTGAGGGCAAGCTAGCAGTGAAATGGAGAAGAGCAATGAAGGTGATTCAGATATGGCATAGGAGTTGTGGTAAGATTGCTTTGTTATTTTATATTTCTATGTTCATTTGTGCTTCACTATTGGATTAAGGTCTTGAGGTTTGAGTTTTATGTAAGTGGTAGTGGATACTATTGATTCATGCCTTTCACCCTTGTTTTACCCTATTCTAAAGATTAGTTTAAATTAAAAGCATTCAATATCTTTTTTCACCGCCATGACAAATTCATCTCAAGGAAAATTCACCAACAGTATGCCAAACTTTTAATGCGATGAATTTTCATTGGTGGTGAATTTTCTTTGAGGTGAATTTGTGGCGGCGGTGAATGGAAAATTTTCCTAGGGCCTCATAGCATATGTAAGAAGCGTTCTTGGTGAATAAAATTAATTTTGATAATTGATGCAAAATACACATTGTTAATACTTATACAACAAAGCAATTAAAAAATACAGATTTTTTTAAAATTTACAATAAAAAGCAATAAAAACTTTATTAAATATACTGTGAATTTTTTTATGATTAATACGAAAAAATGGAAAGGATTCTTTAAAATATAATTTATTTATCAAGACAAACTAGATATAGAACACCTCATCTTTTCAACTATAGGAATATTGAAGAAGAAAAATTTACGGAATTGTGAAACAATGATGGGATGCTTGAACAAATAGTAATGACAATTTATATTCCACTTCTTTAAATATGATGTTCAAAATCTCTTAGCAGTTTGCAAGAATAAATAGAAACGAAGGATTCTAAATTTCTGTTCACATTTGTATCCACTCCACTGGTCAACATTTAGACGACAGTGTAACAATGTGGTCTGTCTATATATTAACTGGAATTATTGAATAGAGATAGCAGCCCCACGAAATTACTATTACATGATCTTTGTCGTCGCTATGCAATAAACTTGATCAATATCTAAATAGGATTTTCAGACTGCAAGGGTTGGCGATCCTTACTTAGAGATCCCTAACTAGCACCCCTCCCTTCACTGCATTAGCTTCAAACATTGACAATCCTCAACTACAAAGGTTGGGCTCATAAAGAAATGTTTGAACTCTTGGAAAGTATTAATATACTATGCCGTGAACAACCTATTTTCAACCATGTAAAACCTATAATATTGTTATCTTTTAACCTTTTTAACATTGCAGCATGTTAACTAATATAATCCCATATATAATGACCTTGGTGATGCTACGTAAAACTATGCAGTGAAGTGGCTTAGTGAATCGTCAATATAATACAATCCTAAGGGGTAGTCAAGGAAACAAAACATTCATTTTTTTAGATGTTTTTTTTAAATAATTTTTGTTCAATTTTGCATCAAGATAATGGTATGATCATTTGTGATTATTCTTCTCTTCTAGTGGAATTTCATATCAACATAATTGTCTGATAATTTTTAATTGATACTGTAATGAATATGGGATATGCTAGAGTTCTTATTTTTTCGTATATGATGGTATTTTAGGTTATGTTTGAAATTAGGTGAAGCAATTGTCTATTGTGTCATTTCATGTTATCTGGTGTTGAATGATAATCTCTGTTCGACTCAATGTCATGATTTTTTGAAATAAATTCTCAGACAGATTTTTATTTTATTTTTAGGTCACCAAAGACAGGAAGTGGAAGAGATATCATTGGTGTTTAGTTTCCCATATATTGCATAGACACTACACTATATTGCTTCATGATTATGAGTAGGTTACTTCTTTCAGGTGCAAGGTCATCTGATACCCCCACCATTGAGTAAGTGAAATTCTCATTATGTTTTTCAAATTTATTTGTTGCATGATCAATTTAGAAAATGTATTTTTAACATTCTCAACATTGTTTTTAAGTCGCTAATCCACCTTTCGATGATGTCCAACAATGTATAGAAAAGGGAAAGTGGAAAGCTTCAACTCCCATCTTTGTAGGTTGTTTACTACTACCCACTCCAACGAGTACATTACTTTAACAAATTGGGTTTTCTATTTAACAAGTCATGTTTTTCAAATGAATTCTCGTGTCACTTTAATTGATGATTGTTTCTAAGTTATATTTCCTTTTCGTCTTTGAAGTTAACCTTATTCCTTTTCCTACACCTTCCATGGTTACACATGTGATGGACTGTCTCTATCTTAACTGGAAACATGGAAAAGAGTTACTAGCCCTATGAAATTACTATTGCAATTGTCCATAAAGAATTCCCTTCATGAGACAACGACTTCATTACACCTTTACTTGACTTCTGTGCCTCAGATACGTTGACAACTGCGAACTGCTTTTTGAAGACGGCCTCTCTTTACTTTTATTAAAAACGGCGATCTGCCTCTTTATACGTTTGCTATTTGCCATATAGACTGGCAGTAACTTATGATTTCTATGACTTGACTTCTCCTTCTAACTTGCGAACACGATCAGCTTCAATTTTGGCAATCTGCGGGCCTCGAATTTGGCCCTAGTAATGACAGTCTAGCGGCTTCGCAACATCTATGATTTGACCTTTAAGAACAACGATCACCTCACTTGCATGGCAGCAACTCTCCGTAAATCTTTCGGATGGCTTTAGATTAGAGTGTGACAATGATTAATACTTTCTGCCAGCAATCTCCTTCAAGATCTTCAAGACTGAGATCCAACCTACTCAAGTTCGGCTTAATCTTCTTCTTGTCATCAACTCTTTTCTTTAACTGCAATTTCTTCTTCGACGTCAACACATGCGACTTATCGAGATTAGCAATCTCCTCTTAACTGTGAAGACAGAACAATCTTCAAATCTGACGATCTTCAAACCAGGCTTTGATATCCTTACTTATTGGCAGCTGCAGCTGTGACCCCACGACCTAGGTCTGCCCATGATCTGGAAATTATACGAACACTTATAATCTTCTGAGGAGACAATAAATTTCATTCTCTGTTGTAGCACATTTATTGTCTCCTCTGCCCACCTTCACAGTTAACATACAGACAGACCACAATGTTACACTCTCGTCTGAATGTTGTCCGGTGGAGTGGATGCAAATGTGGACAGCAATTGGGAATCCTTCATTTCTATTTATCCTTGCAAACTGCTAAGAGATTTTTATCATATTCAAAAATGTGGAATAGAAATTGCCATTAAAAGAAGTGGATTAAAAACTGTCAAATATGGTAAATTAAACAATACAAGTAAAATGCTTCTTAGGATAACTGTACTACTTAGCATACGCATCAACGCCCTATTGAGGAGCCACTCCACTAGTGGTCTGCCTGACATTGAAGGCATCATAATAGCTACAAGGAAATTGGTACATCATCATTCATGGGAAATTCCTTTTCTCTGAGAATACTGTTCCCAGGTTCCCAGTATCAGAGTAGTGTTGCTTTACCCCGGTGGCTCCTCCAGTCTCCTTATCATCCTCTATTTTTATAAAATCATACAACTTTCATTTTTATCTGTCGGGCTCTTTTCCTCGGATTTTTTTATTGCGCTTACCAAAGTCTCCCTTCTAAATATTCTCCACTTCAGTCAAACTCATTAAAAACTAAAGAAGCAAAAATCTGCTTTTCAAATGCTCATGTTTTCCAAATAGAGCATTTTCTTTTTCTGCGCCTACAAATGTTGGACTCTTAGTAGAAATGAAGGCATTTGAATGAACCCACTTTTGGGTATATCATGCAATCTGAGCATTTCAACTTCTATCACAAAGGTTTCACTACTACATTTTGGGCTTCGAGGTCAAGAAACATCTTGACAAACATGCAGCTAGGGTTTTCTAGGTGAGAAGTATTTTTCAATCTGGATCCAAACTTCATTGATAATTTTAGGGATTCAAAATGAATTAAAATTTGCAATTTGCAAATTCACTGTTTGACAATGTTGAAAAGGTGAGAAGGTTGTTCATTTAATTTTTCTTATACCTTGACTAACAAGTAACATTTGAAAATCCAAGTTCAATTATAAGTATGATTTTGTGAGTACTAGTAAACAACCTGCAGAGGTGGCAGTTGAAGCTTTCCTCCCTCTTCTTTGTACACATAGTTGGACATCATCCAAAGGTGGATTGGCAGCTGAAAAGTAATGTTGAGAATATTAAATACTTTTCCCAAATGAATCATGCAACAAAAAAAATGACCTACTTTATGGTGGGGAAATCATGTTGAAGGCGGGCAGAGGAGGAATTAAAATTCACACCACGTAAATATTAAAACATAAAATATTATTCAACACCGAGTCGCTTCAGTAAGTCTGTTGCTCACATTCACCTTCCTCTTCTCATTCACTTTTAAAAATAAATTACAATTACAAAATATGCTAAGAAAAGTCACGTGAAAGATTTTCACGGATGAGAGGAAACGAATACAATTTTTCAAATTCACCTAACTAACTTTTCCCCCGTCAAAATGCATTTAATACAATGTCCTTTTCATAATATTAAAACTTAAATATTAATCTTTCGTACTCTGAAACTTTCTGGCGGTGGCGGCTTTCTCCATAGTTCCCCGCGGTATCGCGATGGTTAAAATCTTGATTGCGATATTGCGGGCAGCGGTTAGTTGACGGCCCGGTAAACTGCGGCGGTTAAAATAAAACAAGCTTTTACTGAGTCTCCCGTGATATCGCGATGAATATTTTATTGATTGCGATATAGCGGGCATTGGCTGGAGGTACGGCAGGCGGTTGATATAAAACAAAAACATTACCGAAGACTCCCGCGGTATCGCAATGACTAATTTATTGATTGCGATATAGCGGGCAGTGGTTGGCGGGGACGGCGGCAGTTAGGTTTAATATTCCAACACTCCCCCTTAAGCATAACTGCGCTGTCTACCATGCCCAATCTGTTCCTTTGAAAAATAAAATTAGCTATCTCTTCCCGCGGCGGCTTTGGCCAAAAATATCACTTTCTGTTCTTCGATCTACAAAATTCTAAGAAATATGTCACCATTGTTAATTAATTCTCGATAAAATGATACCTTGTATCAATGTGCTTGCTTCTCTTATGAAAATTTGGATTCTTGAAGAGCTATGGGTGAATTGTTATCCGCGATGAAATTTTTGTTGCCTCAATTGTTCATTTTGCAATTCCTTTGAGTGCTTCTCATCAACTGCTTGACATGTTTGCGCAGCTGGCTGCCATACTACTGCCGGTGATGAAAGATAACTATTAGGTACGCTTCTTTGAAGACCATGAGACAACTCATTTAAAATTAAATACATATCGGGCGTGCTTTTACGTCATCAATGCTGCCAACAGTCCTTTGTCGTATCTATGGTTGAACTCATCTGAACTTGAATACTTAATGCCAAAATTTCTTGTTCCACTTACATACTTGAAAATTCTCTTCCCAACTTTCCAATGGGTGTCTTTTGGTGTTTCCATAAACTTGGAAATCAAACTTACTCCATACATAATGTGCGGCCTTGTTTGTGAGATACATGAGACTTCCATGAAACCTCTTAAACAAAGTTGGATCAACATTAGACCCTCTATCATCCTTGCTTAGTTTCGGACACATCCTTTGTAGGTGTTGGTGCTGGTTTGCACTTCATCATATTAAACCTTTTCAAAAGTATCATTTTGCATGTTGCGAGCGTGAAATAAAAATACCACTTTCATTTTGATTCACTTCAATGCCTAAAAAATACTTCATCAGACCTAAGTCTGTCATTTCAAATTCTTTCTTCATGTCTGCCTTGAACAGATCAATTGACAAATTGCCAGTGAAAATTAAATCATCCACATATAAGCATACTATTAGTATTTCACCTTCTTCATTCATTTTTGTATACAGTGTGGGCTCACTGCTACATCTATTAAATCCATTCAACAAAAGATAACTGTCTATTCTGCTGTACCAAGCTCTTGGGGCTTGCTTCAATCCATACAGTGCCTTTTTCAATTTGTAAACTTTGTCTTCTTGACCCAGAATTTCATATCCAGGTGGCTGTTCCACATAAACTTTTTCTTCTAAATAACCATTTAAAAAAGCTGACTTTACATCCATTTGAGATACAGACCACTTATTCTGAGCTGCTAATGCTAAAATCATTCTGATAGTATCCAATCTTGCTACAGGTGCAAATGTTTCATTGTAATCAATTCCAGGCTGTTGTGAATAGCCCTTTACAACCAATCTTGCTTTAAGCTTCTGAACTTCATCTTTTTCATTCAATTTGGTTTTATAAATCCATTTCACTCCAATTACATCTTTGTCTTTTGGAAGATTGACTAGTTCCCATGTCTGATTCTTTTCAATTGCTTCAATTTCTTCATCCATAGCACTTAACCATTTATCATCTTTGATTGCATCTTCAAAATGAACTAGATCTTCTATTTGAGAATAAAATGCACAAAGAGAAATCTGATCTGAATTATTCTCACCTTCATTTTGCTCATATATATCTCTTATGCTTCTGATTTTCTGTCTTCTCAGACTTGCCAATGTAGGATTTGACATATCACTTGAACTTGTGGAATGTGGACCCGATGGTCCTGCTGTAGATGGTGTTTGTTGTCCTCTTGTTAGACTTCTTCCTTGAATGATTGAGGCTGTTCTTAAGGCCGATGTCAGGTCACTTGTGGACTACTTTATTTAGCTTGAATGGGAGTGGTAGGGAGTCAATAGTCGAACATTTATTGTTGCCGGAACTTCATTCCTCCGAGGTATGTGCTGGAAATATTGACTGCCTTCTATGCTTCATCCCATGCTTCATCTTCTACAAATTGTACATCTTTGCCGATTATAACTTTCTTTGTTGTTGGATTATAGAGCTTATAAGCTTTGGATCTTCACTATATCCAACAAATATACATTTTTCTCCTTTGTTATCTAGCTTCCCTTCTCAATTCATCGCATGTGCATATGTTACACATCCAAATACTCTCTCATGTGAGTAACACTTTGTTTTCTCTCCCGCCCCATGTTTCCTTCAAAAAATTCATATTCATACACTTTTTGTTGACACCTATTCATAATATAGGTCGTGACAAGTTGAAATTGCTTCCATTTCCAATATTCATTTTGATAAATGTTTGGCTTTCAACATGCTTCTAGCCATTTCCATGATTGTTCTGTTTTTCCTTTCAGCTACTCCATTTTGCTGAGGTGTGTATCTAGTTGTGAATTGCTTGTGAATTCCATGATCCTTGCAAAAATTAAAAAACTCTCTTGAAATATATTCACCACCTCTATCTGTTCTCAACACTTTAATATAATAACCACTCTGTTTTTCAACCAAATTCTTGAACTGACGAAACAGATCAAACACTTCATTTTTCTGCTTTAGAAAGTAAACCCATGTTTTTCTTGAATAATCATCAATGAATGTCAGAAAATAAAAACTACCACCTATTGAAGGTGTTTGCATAGGTCCACACAAATCTGAATGTATAATTTCCAAAGGGGTTTTTGCTCTAGTTGACTTTCCTACTAGAAATGATTCTCTGTGTTGTTTTCCTAAAATGCACCCTTCACATACCCTTTCTGGTTTTTCTATTAAAGGTAGTCCCTTGACCATACCTTTCCTATGAAGTAAATTTAAACCTCCAAAGTTGAGATGACCAAATCTCAGGTGCCATAACCAGTTTTCATCTTTTATCTCAGCTTGAAAGATTGTCTGCACTACTACTGTAGTTTCTTCTACCCACTCTTAGAATTCATTGCTGTCGCGGCTTGAGCATAATTTCTATATTCAAATCACCTTTATCTTTAAGGGAAACATTCTGTTGTTTGTCATTCTGACTTTTGCAATAAGTTGGTTGCTTGGGTATTTGTCTAAAATTATGCATAGACCATTCTTGAAGGTTACTCTATACCCTTTTTGAACCAGTTGCCCTACACTCATTAAGTTATGTTTCAAACCAGGCACAAAATACACATCTGAAATATACTTTTTCTCCCCCTGTTTAGTTAGAATATTGACATCTCCTTTCCTTTGACTGACACCTTGTTGTCATTACCCAATGTAACATCAGACTTTACATTTTCATTTAAACTTGAAAACATTTCTAGATTCCCTATCATATGATTGTTACAGCCTGAATCTAAAAACCATACATATTTTTCATTTGCTTGAGCAACATTACAAGCTAAAAACATTGTGCTCTTATCCGAATTATGATTTTGACCTTCTCTTGAAAAATTTGTACTTTATTCGCTATTATCATAACGCTTCTCTACACTCATTCATATAATGCCCATATTTTTAAGTAGTGACATTGACTGAGGATTTATCATACCTTGATTTTGTGGGATCGATTCTCGGTGGTTGAGTTTTGCTTGAGCCTTTGATTGCCTTCCATTTGAGTTTGATAAATCATTTCTACCTCGTAGAGTTTCTTCCCTCTTCCTCTTCTTGATCTACCTTTCCTTTGACTCCGGGACTAAGCTCGAAGTTTTGAAAGCATGCCTGATGTAACCGCCGACCTTTTCAACCTTTGTTCATGAGAAATTAGAGATGCATACAGCTCATCAACTGAGAACTGTGAGAGATCCTTTGTCTCCTCTATAGCAACTACAACCGGTAGAAATTTTGTGGGAAAACTCCTTAAAACCTTTTCAACAACTCTGGTATCTTCCAGATTCTCTCCATGAGACCTAATTTGATTAACCACCCCAATGACTTGGGTGTAGAATGAATCTACAGATTCATTGTCCTTCATACATATCGTTTCAAAATCTCTTCTCAGCATTTGTAGCTTTGCTGTTTTAACTTTTGCCATGCCTTGATAGGCTGTTTGAAGTATGTCCCATGCTTGTTTGGACTTTGTTGCTGCTGAAATCCTTGGAAAAATGCTCTCATGTACAGCTTGAAACATATAAAATAAAGCCTTTGAATCTTTCTTCTTTGTGTCCTTCAATAAGTCTTTTTTTACTTGTGTTAAAGCATTGTATGCTACTGCATCTGCTGGCTCTACAAATCCATTCTCTACTAAATCCCATATATCCTGTGAGCTAAATAGTGCTTTCATTGTAATTGACCA
>VDFB02106515.1:53212-177196 GCA_007258455.2 Sequoia sempervirens | reverse complement strand
CCTAACTCCCACTCTCCCACACTCTCTCCCACTCTCTACCACCCTCTCCCACTCTCCCACCCTCTCTCACACTCTCCCACCCTCTCACAGTCTCTCCCACTCCCACACTCTCTCATCCTTTCTCCCATAAGCATAAATGCATACATACATGACACAGCAGCATACATATACATAGAAAGATATGAAAAAACATTCAAAAAATTGGCATTTAACTAAAGGAATAAATAACGCAAGCGCCTTATTTGTTCTTAGAAATGTTCCACGGAGAAGAAAAACTGAAAAACTAGTAAATAATGCGCTTGCGTTATAACTCGAGCACATTATATTTTTCTTTGGGAATCCCCGAGCCTTGGCTTTGCTATTTTCCTTGAAATACCAACCCAAAGGTTTGGAGGGCATTCCCAACCACCAAAGATGTGTTTTTTGAAAATTCTATAATTTTTCACATAATCAAGTTCGTGCTCACCATCAAGATTGCATTTGGTTTAATATCAATGAAATCAAACACATGGGTAATGTTAAGTTCTCTCTTAGCTTTCCAACAATATAATTTTTTTCACTTTCTGACAATGTGAGGGCTTTCATCCATAATTTCTTTTGTTTGTATGTCTATTTTTTTTCAAAAAGCAGTGTTTGTTTTTTTTTCATTATAAATTAACCATTCATCTAAATTTCAAATAAATTACATTTTTAGAAACTAGACTCCATTCTACAAATTTTAAAAAATCTATTACTTTCCAAAATTTGTAGGGGGAGCACGGCCAAAATTCTGCTTTTCAGGAAGTGCCCACTTAGAAAATTAGTAAAAAATCAAATATTCATTAAAAAATTATCAAAAAATTGTGCACCAACTAGATACTGTTAGCTAACTTCTAACCGTAGAGATTTTAAAAATACTAAAAAAAAGGTCACCGTGCTTAGGTCTTACAAGAGTTTCTATGTTATGTTTTTCTGACAAAAACAACACCAATTTGTGTACATCCCTTTGTTGAACCCCTTAATCTCAACCATTTTCAAAATAAATTAGTAGTTTAGAAAGTAGACTCAGAGCATTTTGATCCTTGTTTTTGTTCCATCTTAAAATTTTGAGTGTAACTATCCTCAATTTCATGTCCAAGGTCAACATTTCCTGATTTCAAAAAAAAAAAGTGGCCACTTGAGCCCCCTTTTTGGGAACCATCTTGGTGCACTTACCCACCTGTTATCTTTAACATTCTCATGCAATTTAGCTCAATCACCATGGTCTGTTTTGCACTTTCAATTCCAAAAACCCATACTTGGCATTTTTTATTAAAACTAATTTTGACCTCTCTCCAATTTCTGCATTTTCAATTAATCATGTAAAACTAGGCTTCTAAAGCATTTGAATTTCTTACTTTCAGCATGATTCTATGTTTGACTCTTCATGGAAAAAATGAACCATAGACTTATAAAATTTTGGAAATGTAACCCTTGTTTGAACTACAGCCATATGACTTCATGCTATTTCCTTTTCCACATAGAATTTACTTACTTATTCCATGCATAATCTTCCCATTCTGAAAATAACCCTTATGTGTTTAAATTCTCATCAAAACTGTGTACACACCACTGTTCCTTTGGGTTCCTTAACTCTAACACACAACAACCTTCACCTTTCGCTCTTAAACTTCATAGGGATTTTAGATTGAAACATCACAACACTTATGGACTACCTCTACTCATGAGTTCCTATGCATGACTAACACCTCAAAGCACCTCCTGGAAATAAACTGTTATCATTTCTTTGTCATTTTGGGACAAACATCTCTCACCTTGTAATTCTTAATGTTGTATTTGCTTATCGGTCAACTGGAACTGGTTATTCATTTGTCACTTGAATGCACTGTCAGTCTTTCATACTCTTGAGCTTTAAATAACACATATCACGAACTATGTAGAAAAGTTTGATATAAATGTACTCAATTGAATCAATTGAGTGAACTAAATTCACTGTTCACCTATAGCCTTCAGAAAAATTAACCTGATTATTATGAATGCATAGTTGGTTTAGTAGCTCGATAGATAACTCTGTTTACTCTTTTAGTTGTATTTCATTTCCTTTGATGAACATGATGATGCAATCTTTAAATCAGCCCATTTAATGAATAGGGCAGCATGTCGAGCTCTACCCTTGTGGGAGCCCATTTTTCTCCACATGCTTGGTCTTTGAATAATTATCAACTTCGTGATTTTTCCTATACTTGCACAAGAAAACAAACAATGTTAGCATAAAACAGAAGATGATGATCATGATATTGTTATTTCTCCTTTAGCTCACTTCCTCTACACTTGATTGATTGTTTCAATGCATAATTAATAGTAGGTTACACTATTGTGGATGCCTCATATAGGTTTCTTCATATTCAGAGCCACTGACACCCCCTCTTTTCTCTTACAGGTCGACGGAGCACAAGAAGACAAAGGTGCACCATTCAACATCAACTGTCAATAATTAGGAAATGATGATTATGTCATCACTTATATGTTTTATTTTCTACATCTTTAGTAGTGTAATGTGCTATTAGTGATATACTATAACAGTCACATCCAGGGCTTGTGTGGATCTTTGATTTCAATTCTTTTCTTTCATTGGAAAGGAAAATGCATTCCAATGCAAATCTTTGTAATATCATTTTGATTCTTGAAATCAAATGAAGCCTTGTAAAATATGAGTCTTTTCATGAAATGAACGAAAGCATTTGAAATGCTCTATTATTTATATGCTCAATTCTGTACTTTACTTAATTTTGGAACATGTGGATGGCACTCTGAAATTCTGATTTTTCTTTTAAATGCACAATTATCACTTGATGAATAATGATAACAATGCAAAACTGCACATAAACTCAAACTGCAATTTCATCTTAAGATGAATTAATGTTCATCCAACTCCACCAATTGAGCTGAGGAAAAAATTTGGTAATAGTTATAATGATCAAAATGCTATACTTACATTCAAGAATTCTCTTTCCCCCTACCCTTTGCTCTCTCCCCCCTCCTTTTAAGAATTTTCTTTGTCATAAAATATTCACATTTTTGTCTCATTTACACAAATTATCTGAAGCGCTAGGAGTGAATAAAGATATGTAAAAGATGATGGATTATGTCTAAACAACAACTTTCCATCTTATAGCTAATTAAATCCTTAATATTTGAATAGTTGAGAGCTCGAATAATGCTTGTATATGCATGTGTAGCAATAAGGGAGCCTATGTGAAGATTAAATTTAAAACATCACTTTGGTATTTTTCCTTAGGCAATGAAATGATATTTTGAGTAATACAAACCTACACACACATTGATATTTTTCA
This sequence comes from Sequoia sempervirens, assembly GCA_007258455.2. NCBI lineage: Eukaryota > Viridiplantae > Streptophyta > Pinopsida > Cupressales > Cupressaceae > Sequoia > Sequoia sempervirens. The sequence continues at coordinate 173,864 of VDFB02106515.1, read as the reverse complement.
GCATTGCATTGAGGAAATTTTTTTCTCTTATACCTACCCTCAGCTAGACATGGAGCTATATAATATTGGTTTTTGGGTTTATTCTGTTAGTTAATTTCATAGAGGAAGACTAAAATCTTCTTAATTTCTTGTGTTAGGTGTGAAAGCATATGAATCACTTGTTGAAGGCACCATTTTGTATTCATCAAAAAACTGGTTTGTTCTTTTTTTAATGTTTCTTGCATGTGCTTTTTTAGGCTCTAGAGATGTAGCTTAGCTCTTTCTGGTGCAGGAGCACCTAGTCTTAACCTCCTTTTTGTTAGTTATCATTTTTGGCTTGTATCTGACCTTAGCCAAGTCAGAGTTTGTGTGTTTGTTTTGGACCTTAGAAGGTCATAGTTATGGCTAGGTGAATTAGTCATTAGGACTAAGGTCACCATAGTTAGTCTTGTTAATTACTTTTGCTTTAATTAGCTTAGTTATGGGAGTTGAGCCTTAAAGGTGTTCTAAAAACATGGTTGATGTTAGAAAGATGCCATGAGGCAGTTAATGGTGTTGGTGGCTCGAAATCAAGGAGATAGAGGTCCTAGGAGTTTGGAAGAGGACATAATGGGAAGTTGCAAAGTTGTTGCAAAGTTGTCATGACAACATTTTCATGTTGCATGCAACTTAGTTATCTCGGATCCCCTAAAATACAGGAGTGGGGAATCAATCAACATACCCTAAAAAGGTGGTAAATGGCATCTAAAGAGAGTGGTGGCTCGAATTTCATGGAGGTAGACTTGTAATCAAGTTTTGGCTTTGGTGGAAATAGAAGAACTATGCATTTTCTGTGTATACCAAATGTTTTTGAGTGACAGTGATAATAGATGAGTTAGATGTGTTGATTTGGCTTTAGATTTGTGTTCATAGAGTAGTCTTGAGCATTTTCCATTCTATAATCAAGTTTTTTTGAGTTGATTTGGTGTTTTGAATTCAATAGTTAAGGTTTAGACAGTCTTCTTGTTTTGTTCTGACCAGACAGTCTTTTCATGGCTCCCCCATAAAATCTAGCAATGGGATCCTCCTAAGATTAGATGAATATGATAGGGGAGTCAATGATCTATAAATATTTAGTAGGAGTCATGTGGAGTTGAGCATTTGCATTTAAAACCAAACCCTAGGTGAGTTCAATACCCGGTTAGAGGTTTGGGCAGTGAAAAGTTGAAGAGAACAGGCAGGGGAAAGAGATACTATACGGAACAAGTACAGTTCTAGGTGGAGCATAGCCATATCTAAGAATTCTAGAAGGATTGTGGCTTAATCAATCCATTTGTGTGAGAGATGAGCAATAGATTAGTGAAACCCTAGCAATTAGGCCTATTAGCCCTATTTTCCCTAGATTGTAGGAAACCAGTGTACGGAGGAGCCAGAGGTCTGAAACCCTATGAATCTTTTAAAGGATCAAAAAGGGTGTCTGAAAGTGCAATTTTTTTGCTAGGTTGTTTGGAGAATTTGAGCAAGAAATCCAAAAAGGACACTATCAAGGGCTACAAGGAATTAGGCCTTCTCAAAGAAAATCCTTGGAATTAGTAAGGAGGAAGATTGAAGACCATCCAATATGGATCTAAATGGATGTGAAATGCATGATTCTAGTATCTCTGACACCCCTGCAAGCAGTTCAAGGTGTTGTGTGATGTTGGCACTTAGAGCCTTCTAAGTGTAGGAGAAAGTTGCTAATTCAAATTGGTGTTAGTCTTCCAAGGTGAAGCACAAAGTTGAGAAACTCTTGGAGAGGAGTAGAAACATAGCTTAGTTAATGACCTAAGCCTAACCTGAACCTAGAAGCTATCAGGTTCCAGGAAGAAGACAGGGAAAAAGGTCTTTTTAGTTGATTGTGCAAGCAAGCCTAGGATCACTACTTACCATATTGGTATCAGAGCCTTTGTTTGATCAGGCTTGTGATTGATGTTGCAACCCACTGAGTCGGTAGGAGAGAATACACCAGAGGAAGAAAGAACCATGGTGACTAATGCTGAGTTAGCTAAGAAGGTAGAAGAGCAAGAAGAGGATAACCGACTGCTGAGAGAAAGGTTGTCCTGAATGGAGAAGCTCTTGGAAGAAGTCCAAGAAAAGGCAGGCAAAGTAAAGGATAAGATAGAACTGAAAGAAGAGCAGGAAGCAAAGGAAAAGGAAGAGGACTTGGAGGAGGAAGCTCCAAAACCTGACCCTGTCCTTGCTGAAGAACCCTTCTTGAAGGCATTGCAGGCCTTAAGTGGCAAAGCTTTGGAAGGAGTACCACTATTTAGTGGACAAATGGACCCTGATTTAGTCATGGAATGGATTGAAAGTATAGAGAATCACTTTGAATGTGATGGTATAACAAAAGCCCAAAAAGTTAAGGTGGCTAAGTCAAGGTTGAGAGGTTCAGCTCTCACATGGTGGAAGTTTGTGCAAGCTGAAAGAGAGAAAGAAGGGAAGGGTCCTATAGTTACATGGAGAGGCATGGTAACCAAGATCAAGTAGACCTACTTACCTGATGACTATGAAGTCTAGTTGCATAGGAGGAGACATAATCTTAGGTAAAATGATATGGATGTCCAAACATACACCGAGGATTTCCAAAAGTTGTGCCTCAGATCAAAGGTGGTTGAAGATGAAAGCATCAAGCTAGCAAGGTATTTGAATGGGCTTAAATGGTCTATTCAAGAAGACATGAGCCTAGTGAACTTCAAAACCATCTGCCAATGTTATCAAATGGCCCTAAAGATAGAGGAGAAAGGAAAAAAGAAGCAAGAGCAGACCTCCAAAAGTAGAGGTAAACGAAGCGACAATAGAGGACAAAGAGGTGGCTATGGTGGAAGGAGTTCATAATCAAGGGCTTAAGGAGAAGTCAGGTACTCTGAGCAACAAGAAGGAAGCTCTAGTAGAGGTGGTAGAGGAAGAGGCTCTAGCTCTAGAGGAAGAAGTGGTGGAAAAGGAAGAGGTAATTACTTTACCAACATGAAGTGTTACCATTGCAATCAAATGGGACACCCAGCCTATAGATGTCCAAAGAAAGGTAGTACTTCTCATGGAGGTGACAAAAGAACAAATCTAGTTCATGATGAGACAAATGCAGTAGAGAAACATTCTGAAGTACCATTGAATTCTAAGGAAGGTGAGAACCTCATGATGAGGAGAACTTTGATCAAGGAGCCGGTTAAAGAAGAACCAAGCCAAAGGAGGTCCCTATTTAGGATAAAGTGTAAGATGATGGGGAAAGTGTGTAGAGTCATCATTGACTCAGGGTCTACTGACAATATTGTGTTAGAGGAGACAGTCAGCAAGCTGAAGTTGACAAGCATACCCCACACCAATCCTTACAAGGTCACATGGCTCAATAAAGGTCACCATGTCTTGGTGAATGAGCAAGCATGGGTGGAGTTCTCAATCGGAAGGTACAAAGACAAAGTCTTGTGTGATGTGTTACCTATGGATGCATGCCACTTTCTCCTAGGTATACCATGGAAATTTGATCGCCAAGCTATGCATGATGGAGCAAAGAACTCCTATACTTTCAAGAAGGATAAGGTAACATTTAAAATTTAGTCTTTGTTAGAAGATACAGAGGTGCAAACAATAGGTCCTAAATCACTCATGGTTGGTGAAAAAGAGTTCTTAGAAGCCTTGGAAGAGGGAGAAGGAGTTGGCTATGCAGTGATGTTAAGGCCAAGAGAGGTAAGTGATGAGAAAGTAGCTGAAAAGCTAGAGTTACTTAAAGAAATATAGAAAATGTTGTAGACCTATGAAGACATTGTGAGTAGTGGACAACCAGCAGCATTACCCCCTAAGAGAGCCATAAGTCATAGGATAGACATGATACTAGGGGCTACCTTACCAAATAAAGTAGCCTACAAGATGACTCAACAAAATGAGGAAATATCTAGGAAAATACAAGAACTCCTAAACCAAGCTCTCATTAGGAAGAGTATCATTCCATGTGCAGTACCCATTGTCTTAGCACCTAAAAATGGAGGAGAATGGAGGCTTTGTACTGATTCAAGAGCCATAAATAAGATAACCATTAGGTATAGGCTCCCTATCCCTAGGATTGAAGACCTCATGGATTGTTTAGGTGAAGCTAGGTACTATACCAAGATAGACCTAAAGAGTGGTTATCACCAAATTAGAATACATGAGGGAGATGAGTGGAAAACAGCCTTCAAAACCAATGAGGGTCTATATGAGTGGCTGGTTATGCCATTTGGACTGTCTAATGTCCCCTCCACATTCATGAGACTCATGAATGAAATCCTCAAGGACTACATTGGTAAATTTGTAGTGGTGTATCTTGATGATATACTGATCTATAGCAAAACAAGAGAGGAGCACCTCAAACAGATAGAGTTTGTTTTCAAGAAGCTATAGGAGGAGAAATTGATGATCAACTTAGGAAAGTGTGAATTCATCAAAACAGAGCTGGTGTACCTTGGATTTGTGCTATCACATGGCAACTTGAAAATGGACAGTAGCAAAATGGAAGCCGTCCTCAATTGGCCTACTCCAAAGATAGCAATAGAGGTAAGAATTTTTCATGGCCTTGCTCAATATTATAGGAAGTTCATAAGACAATTTAGTGCTATTTGTGCTCCTATGTTGGATACCATTAAAGGAGGAATGAAGACTAAGTTTGTATGAAATGAGCATGCTAACAAAAGTTTTGAGTTGTTGAAAGAAAAGATAGCTACCCAACCTATTTTGGTGTTACAAAGCTTTGAGAATCTATTCACCATTGAGTGTGATGCAAGCAATGTGGCTATTGGAGCTGTTTTTAGTCAAGAGGGCAGACCGGTGGCTTTTCATTAAGAGAAGTTAAGTGAAGCCAAGAAGAAGTATTCTTCTTATGACCTTGAGATGTATGCATTGGTCCAGGCTCTAAGGAAATGGAGGCACTACTTGCTTCCCAAGGAGTTCATAGTGTATTCAGACAACCAAGCACTTAGTTTCCTGAATTCACAAGAGAAATTGAGTCATAGACATATGAAGTGGGTGGAATACCTGCAAGCTTACACTTTCAATATCAAGCATAAGAAAGGAGTACTCAACAAGGTGGCATATGCCTTGAGTAGAAGAGTCCTCACCATTCAAGAGATTCAGTTGAAGAGCATGGGAATAGATCATTTCAAGGATCTATATGCAGATGATGAATATTTTGCAGACATTTATAAGGTATGTGTTGAATACAAGAATCATTTTCATAGTAAATATGTTGAATATACTTTGCAAAGTGATCTTTTGTTTAAAGGGAATCAGCTATGTGTCCCTAGAGGCTCTATTAGAGAGAACTTGATACAAGAAAAGTATAATGGTGCATTGAGTGGTCACTTTGGGATCACAAAGACTCAAGAACTTGTTCAAAGGTTCTATTATTGGCCAAGGATGAACCTAAATGTTAGGAGGTATGTGGAGAGTTGTATATTGTTTCAAAAGGCCAAGGGTACTTCTTCAAATGTAGGCCTATACCAACCACTTCCTATCCCTACTAGGCCATGTGAATGCTTGATTATGGATTTTGTAGTTGGGTTACCCAAGACAAGGCAAGGCATGGACAATGTTTATGTGGTTGTGGACAGATTCAGCAAGATGGCTCACTTTGTGCCATGTAAAACAACCAATGATGCCAATCAAATAGCCTCTCTTTTCTTCAAGGAGATAGTAAGAATACATGGGTTACCTATAAATATTGTATCAAACTGAGACACCAAGTTCATGGACCATTTTTGGAAGACACTTTGGCAGAGATTGGGCACTAATTTATCTTTTGGATCTGCATACCATCCCCAAACTGATGGTTAGACCGAAGTTGTAAATAGAAGTCTTGGAAATCTATTAAGGTGCTTGACCAAGGAGTATGGTCAACAACGGGATCAGTTTATTGGACAAGCTGAATATGCTTATAATGACACTGTGAATAGATCAACAAGGAAGAGTCCCTTTGAAATTGTCTATGGATTACATCCTAGAGGAGTCTATGAGCTGAGAGACTTAAAGGATGGAATCAAGGGAAGTGGATATGCTAATGATTTTGCTTATGCAATGCAGGAGATTCATGATACAGTTAGAAAGACATTGGCAGAAAACACCATGAAGCATAAGACCAAGGTGGATGAGCATAGAAGAGAAGTTTAGTTCAATGTTGGAGACTTGGTGATGGTGCATCTAAACACGTCTAGGTTGCAAAAAGGAGTCCCTCACAAGTTGCAAATGAAGAGGATAGGTCCTTGTCCTATCTTAGCAAAGTATGGAAACAATGCCTTTAAAGTGCAGCTACCGGATGACAGTGGACTGTCCCCTATTTTCAATATTGCAGACTTGGTTCATTATAAAGGACCATCACCAAACATGGATTAGAACCTAAATGAAGTCATCCAAGATGTAGAGGAGCTAAAACTACCTTCTGCTACAGTCAAACAAGCTGACAGTATACTGGATACCAGGGTCTACAAGAAGACTAGAACCAAGGAATACAAGGAACAACTGATTAAAAGGCATGGTCAACCTGATGTTGATGCAGTGTGGATCAAGGAATCAGAGTTCAAGAAGTTGGGCATTGATCTCAACTAACTCAATCCAAGGGTGGATTGAAATCTTTTGTTTTGGGGAGGATGGTGTAGGAGCACCTAGTCTTAACCTCCATTTTGTTAGTTATCATTTTTGGCTTGTATCTGACCTTAGCCAAGTCAGAGTTTGTGTGTTTGTTTTGGACCTTAGAAGATCATAGTTATGGCTAGGTGAATTAGTCATTAGGACTAAGGTCACCATAGTTAGTCTTGTTAATTAATTTTTCTTTAATTAGCTTAGTTATGGGAGTTGAGCCTTAAAGGTGTTCTAAACACATGGTTGATGTTAGAAAGATTCCATGAGGTAGTTAATGGTGTTGGTGGCTCAAAATCAAGGAGATAGAGGTCCTAGGAGTTTGGAAGAGGACATAATGGGAAGTTGCAAAGTTGTTGCAAAGTTGTCATGACAACATTTGTCATGTTGCATGCAACTCAGTTATCTCGGATCCCCTAAAAGACAGGAGGGGGGAATCAACCCCTTAAAAAGGTGATAAATGTCATCTAAAGAGAGTGGTGGCCCAAATTTCATGGAGGTAGACTTGTAATCAAGTTTTGGCTTTGGTGGAAATAGAAGAACTCTGCATTTTCTGTGTATACCAAATGTTTTTGAGTGACAGTGATAATAGATGAGTTAGATGTGTTGATTTGGCTTTAGATTTGTGTTCATAGAGTAGTCTTGAGCATTTTCCATTCTGTAATCAAGTTGTTTTGAGTTGATTTGGTGTTTTGAATTAAATAGTTAAGGTTTAGAGAGTCTTCTTGTTTTGTTCTGACCAGACAGTCTTTTCATGGCTCCCCCATAAAATCTAGCCACGGGATCCTCCTGAGATTAGATGAATATGATAGGGGAGTCAATGATCTATAAATATTTAGTAGTAGGAGTCATGTGTAGTTGAGCATTTGTATTTAAAACCAAACCCTAGGTGATTTCAATACCCGGTTAGAGGTTTGGGCAGTGAAAAGTTAAAGAGAACAGGCAGGGGAAAGAGATACTGTATGGAACAAGTATAGTTCCAGGTGGAGAATAGCCATATCTAAGAATTCTAGAAGGATTGTGGCTTAATCAATCCATTTGTGTGAGAGATGAGCAAGAGATTAGTGAAACCCTAGCAATTAGGCCTATTAGCCCTATTTGCCCTAGATTGTAGGAAACCAGTGTACGAAGGAGCCAGAGGTCTAAAACCCTATGAATCTTTTAAATGATCAAAAAGGGTGTCTGAAAGTGCAATTTTTTTGCCAGGTTGTTTGGAGAATTTGAGCAAGAAATCCAAAAAGGACACTGTCAAGGGCTACAAGGAATTAGGCCTTCTCAAAGAAAATCCTTGGAATCGGTAAGGAGGAAGATTGAAGACCATCCAATATGGATCTAAATGGATGTGAAATGCATGATTCTAGTATCTTTGACACCCCTGCAAGTATTTCAAGGTGTTGTGTGATGTTGGCACTTAGAGCCTTCTAAGTGTAGGAGAAAGTTGCTAATTCAAATTGGTGTTAGTCTTCCAATGTGAAGCACAAAGTTGAGAAACTCTTGAAGAGGAGTAGAAACAGAGCTTAGTTAATGACCTAAGCCTAACCTGAACCTAGAAGCTATCAGGTTCCAGGAAGAAGATAGGGAAAAAGGTCTTTTTAGTTGATTGTGCAAGAAAGCCTAGGATCACTTACACCACTTTCCTTTGTACTTTTCATCTCTTTTGATGATTATAGTAGATTGTCCTCATAATTTTTCATGTAGATCTGTTTGTAACCTTATTTTCTACCAATCAATTTGCAAACCAGTCACATATTATGGACCATTTCACTCACTTGTAGTCATCCATTACTTCATATGTTGCAGGTTGTGTTTTTGAGTGCCAATAAATCTTGATGATTGCGATAACTTTAATCCTACAAGTGTACCCAATATTTCTCAAGTAAAAGTCTTACCTTATTTTATAGTACTTTAAATGGTTAATTAAAGGTGCTTCTTTAGATCTTAGATAGTTGAACCCTAGACTTAAATATGGTATTATATGGGTAGTATAATGGTAAAATTGAGGTCCATTGAACACAAATTACGAACATAATTTACTGGACTATGAATAGTGTTACAATTATAATTGTTTATCCTTTACCTACCTTTGCATTAATGAAAAAGATAGCAAATATTGGAAGTTCATTACATGTCTCATGTATGTGTTAGTATTTTTTTTTTTAAGTTGTTCAAGAGCTTGATTAGGTCAAGAATATGTTCTACAAGCTTTGTTCTCTTGACACTGCTCAACATTTTCCCTACACATTTTCTCTTCAATCCAGACGTTTCTCAACTCCTTCCCTTGTTAGCCCTTGGTTGTTCTCAAGTGTAATGCTCTTTCTATGCATCTTGCAATTTGTATGTATGATCAATCATCTCTTATGAAGCATGGATAACCTTTCATGGAATTGTTGTTGTAATTAGACAATTGCCATTGTGAGAATAATCATTTAATTTGTATGGAAGTAGGTCTTTTCATATTATTTGACCTGGTATTGTAAACTTGTCTTTTCAAGATTCTCTTAGGGGGGACAATAGAACTGTGATGATAGGTAGAGTTGTACAACACCATAAATCATTTGGAATTATCAATATATTGCTTATAGAATACTCTATGCAAGTAAAATGGAATGTGCAATGACAATTGGTCTCGAATTCAAATCTGAATATAAGTACATTATACACAAGAAGATGTATCTATTCTATGATTTAAAGAACCCCAAAATTAAAAAATTAATAGATTCCATTTTTTTACTTGCTCTTAGACACTTGTTTAATTAGCGAGACCCTCAGAATGTCTTGATGATAACCAACAATGTGCAAAACTCCTTAAGAGGTCAAATCAGTGTGACATTGGATCTATCTTTCCAACGGAAGTCATCGGCAAGACATGGACTATCAGAGTGAGTTTTCTATCTTGTGTCAATGATTGATCTCTCACTTATGGGTTGGCTTCAGTGGTCATCGCCAAGAGTCTCTATGATGGTACATTTCAATTAATATATTTTTTAAAATTGCATTATTTCGTTGCAATTTTGACGAAGGCCACCAAAAAATCACCAAAAAGGTCTGACGAAGTTGCTATAGCTGTAATGAAGGCTTTGTCATAACTCCTTTCCCATTTCATCACAATTTCAATGAAGGCCACTAACGAATCACCTAAAAGGTCCAACGAAGTTGCTATAGTTGTGACAAAGGCTTCCTTGTAACTCCTTGCCCATTTTGTCACAATTTCGATGAAGGCCACTGACGAATCACCGAAAAGGTTCGATGAAGTTCCTATAGCTGTGACAAAGGCTTTGTCATAACTCCTTTCCCATTTCATCGAAATGATGAAAAACTTTTGGTGTTGTTTCGATGCTTTGGAAGAGCCATTACAATTGCATTTTTCTTGTAATTCATCGATGGATACATGAAGTTTTCGTCGATATTCTGATGAACATCTGAGCCATTTTATGATGCCGACGACCGAAGAATATGTGCCGTTATTTCGACATTTAATTCGTCATTAGAATTTTGATGAAAAATAGCCACAAATTTTTTTCGTCAATTCGTCGATTTTCCAACAAATGTTTGTCGAACAACCGACGAACGCTCATTGGAAAATGGAGTCAAATTCAGTAGTGAGTATATATAAATCATATTCAAGAGTAGGAATGCCTTTTGTTGGATTATATACATGTGTTATATTCCAAAGCTTCAAGCCTTTGTTCTTCTACTTTTCTGTTAGATATTTGCTTTCCTGTCCTTAATTTTTCATATCTACTGTATGTGAATGGGGGCTTTATACATAGGCCACTTAAAGAGATGATACGGGACATTGCCATAAATGATAACCCTAGTCTTTCTTTTGAGCCAATATCTACTATGGCTTTTTGGAGAGTCAATCCTTGTGATTTGTGTATTGTTAGAGCCCAAGCCAATCGCAATGGTATTTGCATGGATTTGTTCCTCTAAATTGGTGTGATTGGGACAATAGAAGGATGTTGTTCATCAAATGGATTCCCTTTGTAGCTATGAAATTCCACCAATACGTAAGTAAGTGGTTCTGGTGGTGCTGTTCCTGGGCGATATACAGTTTCTTGGACAGTACCAAAAGCTCCATTAATAAGGCCTTCTTCTATCCACAAGTTTGATGTTAACATAACATTTGCATTTTTGGTTAACAATATTTCAATATTAGATTCATCTTTTGTGTATACTTCAATTGCATTCTGACTTCCATTTTTACTTTTTATGCTTTGTGCAATTGGATTGTTCAAGGAGTGTAATTTCCTTCGATTGTGAGCGTGAACATTTTCATTTGTTGAAAACAAATGTACATTATTGTCAAATTCTTCATTTATTTATTGATCTAATTTTTCAATAGATCATGTCATTAGTAAATTCCAATCATCAACTATAGGGTTTGCATCCCTAATATTTTTTAGAAGCTAACGAAAGTGTTGTTGTTGATTGTTGGACCCATGTTGTTTGATTACTTGATCTAAAGTAATTATAATTTTTAATTCTTCCCATAGGATCTTTGCTCGTCTGTTGTTTGAATAGGGTGGTTTGTCATTAATAGGAGGTAATCATCCTAGATCTCCAACCAAGATCATTGATATTCATGTAAGTAGTGTATTTGTGTTAAATTTAAATATATAATCTATTTGAGTGATTGTGGAATAAATATTGAATTTGCTATTGCAGATTAAATTAGATGATATATATTTTTGTGAGAGTTATACCTGCAAAGGGTTGATTTGAATTTTAAGGGAAGGCTTGGTGAAGTCGAGAATTGATGTTTTCGAACAACTTTGCACTGATGAAACTCATTTCATCAATAATTATGTATCTGATATGTGATAAATTTTCTTGAAAGCTTGTTAATCTGCTACCTTCCAATTCCTTGAAATCATTAGGTTTTATTTTTAATTTTGAATGAATAGTTGATGCTCCTATATTGTAGGCTACAACTCCTGTTGGTGCAAGTAGAAGTAGTGGAGATTTATTTATTGATGAAGCATCTTGAAGGCTTTTGGATATGGCACCTATCGCATATGAATTTCATGTTCCTAATGTCCCTTGAATTATCATTAGAAGAGGGCATCCATGTTCATTTCTTTTGTAGTGTGAGATTATTATTTTTACTGCTTTTTCTTGTTTGTCACTGAGATTTTCATAGTTGGTTGATTGTTGTAGACCATTTTGCATAAGACAACTATTGCTTTTCATGGTGGTTATGAAATAGACTGCCTGATATGTGTATTGTTCACCATGAAAATTATTGGACTAGTTGGCCTGCTTGTCAAAATCTCTTCTTCCTAGCATTTCTATTTCTAAGATTTGTAGAGTTTGACCTTCATGAAGCCTAAATAGAATCTCTCATTCATTCTCTATTATATAATCTATGGAAAGTTCTTTTTTTCACTTTGAGATTTTATATTATCTTCATTTGTGTCAGTTTCAATTCTACATTCAACATGCCATTGATTATATTGGAATTTTGACCAACATGTAATTATTGCATCATTGTTATGACCAATATCCTTCTCTATATCATGAAATGGTTTGTCTAGTATCAATTCTAAAAAACAAAAATCACACCATATTTCTGAGTCATGTGGAGGAATTGACATGAATCTTGGGAATACTCTAACAATAGCTTTTGTTTTCCTTACATTCCATTTCTTTTATGTTTTGCGATTTGGATTATATATCCAAGATCTTGCCACTTCAATAAGAGATATTGATTCCATAGAAAAAGGCCTATTTATGTATGCATCAATGAAAGAGATTGTTTCAATTTCATTGTTAGTTTCTCATTGCAATCTGACATGTTTGAAAACTTGAGTTGATACATTGAGAGTGATAAATCAACTACTACTTTGAAAAAGTGGAATTTCTAATAGTAGATGAATTGTTTCTTGAGCTCCAATATCCCTTTCTATTATTGTTTCTATTAGTATTTTTTTATAAACTTTTACAGCTAAATCATCTAGAATTTCTATGCATGGTAAACATATTAACACTTCTTGGTATGTTTTAGAGCTCTTTTTGACTTGGCTACATACTTAGCAATATATTTTATCACAACATGTTTTGATAGGATAGGTTTCCAATCTATATTTACTCTCCATAACTATAGTATGTATCAATTATGTGAATTGAGTCAATCATCATTTCTAGCAGGGTAAAAAAAAAATCACTAGTTTTTGTATCTTCATATGGTTTTCCTCATAATTTAGAGGCCATGGAGCATTGTACCTATAAGTTGAATTGAATGTTATCAATTTAATGAAAATAATGTATTAAAGAATTTTTTTGATGGAATTTTATTTTATCATGTGTGGAAAGATGTTTACCTGCAAATCATTTGGCTTTTTTTTTCTATAGACATTCACCTTCTCTACACATTGTGTGTCTTTGGACAATGTTAGCTAGCTGATCATAGTCGTGGTGGAGATTTGTATCTTGTAGTTGGCTTGTGTTTTTAAGACATGGATTCATATCACATATGTGGTATGCCTGCATTTTTAGTTTTCATTGATTATTTTGACATAGAATTTTTAGAGTGATAAGATTTAGGTAATTGGGCTATTGAAAAAGGAAAGTGGGGTAGTACCTGTTGATGATTATCCAAAGTTTCATGTCTAGGGTTCCATGCATTGACAATTAAGTTGAAATAGTTTTGTGCTTGAATTTGTTCTTCTTCATTAGACCATTCAATAGTATCCATGTTCGGTGCTCCATTGGTCCATAGAAATTCATGCGTGCATGTGGTGAGCCTCTATGTTTCCATTCATATCTACACCAAAACTCTTCAACATTGATTCCTTTTTCAAGGATCTCTTGTCTAAATTGGGAGTGTCATAAGTGCATCTATTTTGCAACTATATGAGGGTAGTCAATCACATTTTGTTTTCACCAAAGATGTGCTTCTCTTGGTGTTATTGGTGATGTCCCTGGCATGAGTGCATGCAAGTCTGGCCAATATAAGTTTGTTGCAGTTAATGTAAAAAAATGGTGGGTGTACCAATATGATGCAACATGTCTATTAATTTTGCTCAAAAATTTGTCCAATATGACCTTGTACCTCTGAGTGAAGTTCCATAGTGCATTATTCTATCTACAAGTTGTGATTGGGGTGTACTATTTAGATGTTTGCAAAGTTCGTTGATTGTAATAGGAAATTCATGAAGATTTATTTTCATGAAAAGTGCAGCTGATGTTTGTGCATGATGTCTCATTATCATATTTTCCATGTAATATCAAAAACTTGGGTGTTTACCAAATCAATTATCTTTATAATGGCATAGATGTTTTACATATTCATGTAGGTCTACTTTCTTTATGCGTGCTTCTAACCAATTGCATATTCCAATTGGGAACAATGTTGGAAAGGCCATATCAAATAATCCTGTTGTAGCATATTCGTTTATTGGAGATTCACCAATTCTTGGCCAGTCCATTAATGTCATAGGATTTTTGTTTGGGTTGTTGACCCATGCTTGAATCAAGTCCATTTCCTTTTGAAAATTTGGTGGTTGGAAAATTGTGGATGAAGTGTGTTCAATATCCTCGATAATTGGGGTCAAATGATTTGTAACATTTGTATCAAATTGAGATTCTATTTGAAGAGTGTTAAGCCGGTGAAAAATATTTTGATCAAGATTCCCACTTAAGCTATCAAGAGCATTTTCATTGATGTTGACATCTGAGTAAAATTTGTCATTGTTAATTTTATACTTCAATTCTTGATAAACATGGTCTTTATTCATTTTGCAGTGGTAATTTGTGCCACACTGATCTTTTTTCCTTACAATAATGATTGGTAATTCTGCAATGGTATAGTGTGGAAATGTCTTTGATAGTTGTTCAATTTTCTGCAGGAAGTTGATTGTGTGTCCTCTATATTTATGTTGACCACCCCTTGCATGAGTGACTTGTATAATTGGGTTGACCCGTGCAATCAACATTTCTTCTACTTGTGTAAGATTTTTTAGCTCATTTGGTTGGTCTCCTAGATTCATATTATTCTATGTTGAGAATCGGTTTATTCCTTTCTCTTGTTTGCATCTTGTGCACATACTGCCTTCTGAAGTAGTTATTACTTTTGTTCCAATGTAGGTTTCTTCGCAAATGTAACAAACTGCTGGTGATTGGTACAAGTCTAGTTGATTTTGAAATGCTATTTGCATTTCTTTGAAGTTTGTGGCAAGTAATCCATTTTGATTTGAATTTTCTCTTTCTGTTTGTCTTGCATTTCTTGCTCTTTTTGCTTCTCTATTTTTTCTTCTTTGCTCTTTGATTTCTTCATCTATCATTTTCTCCCTTTGTTGTTTACGATATTCTCTGTAGTATTTTCTTTGATATTCTTTCCTCTTTTATTGTGATTCAAATTGCCTCTTTGGTCGACCCATTGCTAAAATGAAAATTGAATTTGTCAAGTATCATGTTTTGTTCTATTTTGAAATTTATTGTAAAAAGTTCTATGTTACTGTTAATTTCACATGTCATATATATGCCACATGACAAAACCAATTATGTTTGATTGTACATATTAGTAATAAAGTCTATCGTATTGGAATATTTTAGTTTGCAAACATGAGATTTTTTTCTTTTTAGTAAAAGACATGTACACAATAAAGAAATAGCTACTTTTTCTTAAAATTGTAAAGTAATAGAACTTGTAAAATTGAAGAATAAACAAGAAATATAAGATTTGAGGAAAGTATGCATGTATAGTTTTTCTTTAGTCAAAGAACTTTATGTACATATAGTATGGAAACAGATAATATTATTTACAATCTTTAAAAATAAAAGTGTACTATTTTTTTACATGGATGGTTTGTAAACCAATTTTGGAGAAAGTATATGATATTTAAACATTCGTTATTAAAGCAAGCAAAGATTTTCTTTCAATTGAGTAATCAAATTGCTCAGTTCTGATGACTGTGTTTTTTATTCTCTTTTCATCATTGTAAGTTTCTTCTTTAACATGCAACAAGAAGGAATATTTCTAGAAAAGTCTTTTTTTATTGTTTCTTCAAACTTTTTTTGATCTTCTTCCTCATGTTTAATACTATTTAATTCATTTGCTGAGATTCCCATAATTCTTTTAGCTGCTGGTGTATGTTAAATACCCAAGGTTGCTTGCACCACTCCAAGAAGACCTTCCACTCTATCTCCTTCTTGGAACCTGACTCCAATGGGTTCCTCTTGAGTTTGAAGGTTGACCAAACCATGCTCCAACTCTTCTCAAAGAGTTCTTACCTTGTGCTTTACCCTGGGTAGTTCAACACCTTCTTGCACTTGCAATTTTCTTACTACACCTAGAAGGTTCTAGATGCTAACTTCAACACCATGCTTGAGCTACTTGTAGGGGATTTGGAAACACTGATTTGATGCTTTTCACAACCACTTGAAACCATTTTGGAGGTTCTTCAATCACCTATCTTACCGATCTCAAGAGGTTGCCTTTGGAGAGGGCTAATCCTTGTAGCCCTTACCAGTCAATTTTCTAACTTTTTCTCTCAAACTTGTCAAACAACCTGTCAATTCAAATGTACTTCCTGACACCCTTTTCAGTACTTTAAATCTACACAAGGTGTCTGTCTTCTGTCCCAACCGTACAGTGGTTTTCCACACTCTTGGAGAGAAGGGTTAATTCACCTATCTTCTAGGGTTTCACTGTTTCCACCTTCATAGCTGCTACCAATGGATTGATGGAAGCTTCAATCCTTTTTCCATGTGGAAATATTGTCTAACCCTATCTGGAATCGTACGAATTCCGTACAGTGCTTGTAACCCCTGCTTGTGCTCTTAAATTTTTGCTCTCACTTCCCTAACCAGGCAGTCCTAGCTCGCCTAGGGTTTGAGATTCCTCATACTTGCTTGACTTTCTAGAATTCCTAGTTCTAAATATATACAAAAGTATGGATTCCCTAACATTTCAATCCAATTTCAAGGTGGTCCCGTGGTTGGATTTTATGGGGAAGCCATGAACAAGCGGACTGTTCAAAAGGAGACAACAAACACCTATATTTAGCTTTATTTACAATTAACACCTAATCTAAATCGAATGAAACTATTTACACAAGAAAGAAAGATATAATTTTTTGTGCAAACACAATACCAATTCCTAATCAATGCATTTAACACATTAGCTATCACTATCTCTGAAAACACACGGGGTTTTCCATGAACACATAAAACACATAATATGCTAACTGATGTCTATTCTTTCACCACCAAAACTTGATTACAATTCTAACTTCCTCATGTTACGAGCCATACATTAATTTTGATGCCTTTGCCACCATTCAAGGGTAGTTGCTTGACCACTTCCCCTAATTTCAAGGGATTCCAATTACCCAATTGCATGCAATTCCCCAAATCTTGCCATGCAACTTTGTAACAGCACTTTGCAACTTCCATTATGCCATGATCCCGAATCTTTGGACATCTAACACCTTAATTTTGAATCAAAAACTCCCTTAGCTGACCATTAGCATCTTTTTAACAATGGCTATGTGTTTAAAACACATTTAACACCCTACTTTCAAACATGAGTTGTCTAAAGCTACATAAAGTAAAATTTAACACTAATGAGAACCTAATGAAGATTTTAGTCCTAGTGACTAATTCTTCACACAAAAATGCAAGACCTTCTAAGGTCCAAAACAAACACATAAACAATTAACACCCTGATTTGGCCAAGATCAGGTACAAGCCAAAAATTATTCACAACAAATTGGAGTTAAGCCAAGGTGCTCCTACACCATCCTCCCTAAAACAGAAAAATTCAATCCATCCTTGGATTGAGCAAGTTAGGATCAATGCCCAACTTCCTAAACTCTGCCTCCTTGATCCAGACTGCATCAACTTCAGGTTTTTCTTTCCTTTGGATCAAATTCTCTTTATACTCCTTGGTTCTTGTTCTCTTGTAGACCCTGGTATCCAAGATCTTATTAGCTTGTTTGACTGTGACAGGGGGCAGTTTGAGTTCTCCTACATCTTGACTGACTTCATGGAGTGTCTGATCCAAATCTTGGGGTGGTCCTTTGTAATGCACTAAATCTGCAACATTAAAAATAGGGGACAGTCCACTGTCATCTAGCAATTGTACCTTGAATGCATTGTTTCCATACTTCTCTAAGATAGGACAGGGACCTATCCTCTTCATTTACAGCTTGTGAGGAACTCCTTTCTGCAATCTAGCCTTGTTCAAATGGACCATCACTAGGTCACCAACATTAAACTGAACCTCTCTCCTATGCTCATCCACTTTGGTTTTATGTTTCATGGTATTCTTTGCCAAGGTTTTTCTGACTGTCTCATGAATTTCCTGCATTGCACAAGCAAAGTCATCTGCATAGCCACTTCCCTTGACTCCATCCTTCAATTCCCTTAGCTCATAAACACCTCTAGGGTGCAGTCCATAAACAACTTCAAAGGGAATCTTCCCTATTGATCTATTTACTGTGTCATTATAGGCATATTCAACTTGCCCAATAATTTGATCCCATTGTTGACCATACTCCTTGGTCAAGCATCTTAGAAGGTTTCCAAGTGTCCTATTCACAACTTCGGTCTAACCATCAGTTTGGGGATGGTATGCAGATCCAAAGGACAAATTGGTGCCCATTCTTTGCCAAAGAGTCTTCCAAAAATGACTCATAAACTTGGTATCTCTGTCTGATCCAATGCTGATTGGTAAACCATGAATTGTGACTATCTCCTTAAAGAAAAGAGAGGCTATTTGACTGGCATCATTGGTTGTTTTGCAAGGTACAAAGTGAGCCATTTTGCTGAATCTATCTACAACAACATACACACTATCCATACCTTGCTTTCTCTTGGGTAAACCAACTACAAAGTCCATGCTCAAACATTCCCATGGCCTAGAAGGGATAGGCAGTGGCTGGTATAGGCCTACATTTGAAGAAGTGCCTTTGGCCTTTTGACACACCACACAACTTTCCACATACTTCCTAACATCTAAGTTCATCCTAGGCCAAAAATAAAACCTTTGAACTAGTTCTTGAGTTTTGTTGATCCCAAAATGACCACTCAATGCACCATTATGCTTTTCTTGTATTAAGTTCTCCCTAATTGAACCTCTAGGAACACAAAGCTGATTCCCTTTAAACAATAAATCACTTTGCAAGGTATATTCAACATATTTTCTATGGAAATGGTTCTTATACTCTAGGCATACCTTATAAATTTCTGCAAAGTCTTCATCATCTGCATATAGATCTTTGAATGATCTATCCCCATGCTCTTCAACTGAATTTCTTGAATTGTGAGGACTCTTCTACTCAATGCATCAGCCACCTTGTTGAGAGATCCTTTCTTGTGCTTGATATTGAAGGTGTAAGCTTGTAAATACTCCACCCATTTCATGTGTCTGTGACTCAACTTCTCTTGTGAGTTCAGGAAACTGAGTGCTTGGTTGTCTGAATACACAATGAATTCCTTGGGAAGCAAGTAGTGCCTCCACTTTCTTAGTGCTTGGACCAATGCATACATCTCAAGGTCATAAGAAGAGTTCTTCTTCTTGGCTTCACTTAGCTTCTCTGAATGAAAAGCCACCGGTCTGCCCTCTTGACTGAGAACAGCTCCAATAGCTACATTGCTTGCATCACATTCAATGGTGAATAGCTTCTCAAAACTTGGCAACACCAAAACAGGTTGGGTAGCTATCTATTCCTTTAGCAACTCAAAACTCTTGTTAGCTTGCTCATTCCATACAAATTTGGTTTTCATTCCTCCTTTAATGGTATCCAACATAGGAGCACAAATTGCACTAAACTACCTTATGAATTTTCTATAATACTGAGCAAGACCATGGAAGCTTCTTACCTCTATTGCTGTCTTTGGAGTAGGCCAATTAAGGATTGCTTCTACCTTGTTGTTGTCCATCTTCAAGTTGCCATGTGATAGCACAAATCCAAGGTACACCAGCTCTGTTTTGATGAACTCACACTTTTCCAGATTGATCTTCAGCTTCTCCTCCCGCAGCTTCTTGAAAATCAACTCAATGTGTTGGAGGTGCTCTTCTCTTGTTCTGCTATAGATTAGTATATCATCAAGATACACTACTAAAAACTTGCCAATGTAGTCCTGGATAATTTCATTCATGAGTCTCATGAATGTGGAGGGGTCATTAGATAATCCAAATGGCATAACTAGCCACTCATAAAGACCCTCATTGGTTTTGAAGGTTGTTTTCCACTCATCACCCTCATGTATTCTAATTTTGTGGTAACCACTCTTTAAATCTATCTTGGTATAGTACCTAGCTTCACCTAGACAATCCATGAGATCTTCAATCCTAGGGATAGGGAACCTATACCTAATGGTTATCTTGTTGATTGCTCTGGAATCAGTACAAAGCCTCCATTCTCCTCCTTTCTTAGGTGCTAAGACAGTGGGTACTGCACAAGGACTAATGCTTTTCCTAATAAGACCTTGGTAAAGTAGTTCTTGAATCTACCTAGCTATTTCCTCATTTTGTTGGGGTGTCATCTTGTAGGCTACTTTGTTTGGAAGGGTAGCTCCTGGTATCAAGTCTATCCTATGACTTATGGCTCTTTTAGGAGGTAGGGTTGCTGGTTGACCACTACTTACAATGCTTTCATAGGTCTGCAACAAGTCTTGAATCTCCTTGGGTAACTCTTGCTTTTTAGCTGCCTTCTCTTTGCTTACTTCTCTTGGCTTGATCATTACTGCATAGCCAACTCCTTCTCCTTCTTCCAAGGCTCTTAAGAACTCTTTTTCACTAATTGTAAGCAGCTTAGAACCTATTGTCTGCACCTTAGTATCTTCTAACAAAGATTGAATTTTGTAGGTTACCTTGTCCTTCTTGAAGGTATATGAATTCTTAGCTCCATCATGCACAGCTTGACGGTCAAATTGCCAAGGCCTACCTAGGAGCAAGTGGCATGCATCCATAGGTAACACATCACACAATACCTTGTCTTTGTACTTGCCAATTGAGAACTCCACCCATGCTTGTTCATTCACCAAGACATGCTGAACCTTATTGAGCCATGTGACCTTGTAAGGATTATTGTGAGGTATCCTTGTCAATTTAAGTTTGTTGACTACCTCCTCTGACACAATGTTGTCAGTTGAACTTGAGTCTATTATGACCTTACACACCTTCCCCATCATCTTGCATTTTATCCTAAACAAGGACCTTCTTTGGCTTGGCTCTTCTTTGACTGGTTCTTTGATCAAAGTCCTCCTCATCATGAGATTTTCACCTTCCTTTGAGTTCAATGGTACTTCAGGTTGTTTATTTGCTGTAGTAGTCTCATCTTGAATCAGATTGGTTCTCCTATCTCCTCCATGAGAAGTGGTACCTTTCTTAGGACATCTATAGGCCGGATGTCCCAATTGGTTGCAATGATAACATTTCATGTTGGTAAAGTAGCTACCTCTTCCTTGTCCACCACTTCTTCCTCTGGAGCTGAAACCTCTTCCTCTACCACCTCTACTAGAACTTCCTTCTTGCTATTCAGAAAATATGACTTCTCCTTGGGCCCTTGATTCTGAACTTCTTCCACTGTAACTTCCTCTTTGTCCTTTGTTGTCTTTCCCTTTACCTCTACCTTTAGGGTTTTGTTCCTGCTTATTTTTTCCTTTCTCCTCTATTTTCAAAGTGATTTGATAGCATTGGCGGACTGTTTTGAAGTTTACTAAGCTCATGTCCTCTTGGATAGACCACTTGAGCCCATTCAAATACCTTGCTAACTTGATACTCTCTTCTTCAACCACTTTTGATCTAAGGCACAATTTTTGAAACTCCTCAGTATATGTTTGGACATCCATATATTTTTGCCTCAGATTGTGTCTTCTCCTATGCAACTAGACTTCATAATCATCAGGGAGATAAGTCTACCTTATCTTGGTTACCATCCCTCTCCATGAAACTATGGGACCTTTGCCTTCTTTCTCTCTTTCTGATTGTACAAACTTCCACCATGTGAGAGCTGCTCCTCTCAACCTTGACTTGGCCACCTTTACCTTTTGGGCTTATGTTATGCCATCACACTCAAAGTGATTTTCAATGCTCTCAATCCAGTCCACAACTGAATCAGGGTCCATTTTTCCATTGAAAAGTGGCACACCCTCCATTGCTTTAGCACTCAAGGCCTGCAATGCCTTCAAGAATGGTTCCTCTGCAAGAACAGGATCAGGCTTTGGAGCTTCCTCCTCCAAATCCTCTTCTTTTTCCTTGGCTTCCTGTTCTTCTTTCTTCTTTATCTTGTCGTTCACATTATCTGCTGTCTCATGGACTTCATCCAAGAGCTTCTCCATTTGAGATATCCTTTCTCTGAGCAACCGGTTATCTTCCTCTTGCTCTTCTACCTTTTTGGCTAGCTCTACATTTGTCACCATGGTTTCTTCCTCTGGTGTATTCTCTCCTACTGAATCAGTGGATTGGCTCATTAATCACAAGCCTTGAATCTAACTTGCTCTGATACCAATATGGTGTATGTTAAATACCCAAGGTTGCTTGCACCACTCCAAGAAGACCTTCCACTCTATCTCCTTCCTAGAACCTGACTCCAATGGGTTCCTCTTGAGCTTGGAGGTGGACCAAACCCTACTCCAACTCTTCTCAAAGAGTTCTTACCTTGTGCTTTACCCTGGGTAGTTCAACACCTTCTTGCACTTGCAATTTTCTTACTACACTTAGAAGGTTCTAGATGCTAACTTCAACACCATGCTTGAGATACTTGCAAGGGATTTGGAAACACTGATTTGATGCTTTTCACAACCACTTGAAGCCATTTTGGAGGTTCTTCAATCACCTCTCTTACCGATCTCAAGAGGTTGCCTTTGGAGAGGGCTAATCCTTGTAGCCCTTACCAGTCAGTTTTCTGAATTTTTCTCTCAAACTTGTCAAACAACCTGTCAATTCAAATGCATTTCCTAACACCCTTTTCAGTACTTTAAATCTACACAAGGTTTTTGTCTTCTGTCCCAACCGTACAGTGGTTTTCCACACTCTTGGAGAGAAGGGCTAATTCACCTATCTTCTAGGGTTTCACTGTTTCCACCTTCATAGCTGCTGCCAATGGATTGATGGAAGCTTCAATCCTTTTTCCATATGGAAATATTGTCTAACCCTATCTAGAATCGTACGGATTTTGTATAGTGCTTGTAACCCCTGCTTGTGCTCTTAAATTTTTACTCTCACTTCCCTAACCAAGCAGTCCTAGCTCGCCTAGGGTTTGAGATTCCTCATACTTTCTTGACTTTCTAGCATTCCTAGTTCTAAATATATACAAAAGGCTGGCTTTCCTAACATTCCAATCCAATTTCAAGGTGATCCCGTGGTTGGATTTTATGGGGAAGCCATGAACAAGCGGACTGTTCAAAAGGAGACAACAAACACCTATATTTACCTTTATTTACACTTAACACGTAATCTAAATCGAATGAAACTATTTACACAAGAAAGAAAGCTATAATTTTTTGTGCAAACACAGTACCAATGCCTAATCAATGCATTTAACACATTAGCTATCACTATCTCTGAAAACACACGAGGTTTTCCATGAACACAGAAAACACAGAAATCTGCTAACTACTGTCTATTCTTTCACCACCAAAACTTGATTACAATTCTAACTTCCTCATGTTACGAGCCATACATTACTTTTGATGCCTTTTCCACCATTCAAGGGAAGTTGCTCGACCACTTCCCCTGATTTCAAGGGATTCCAATCACCCAATTGCATGCAATTCCCCAAATCTTGCCATGCAGCTTTGTAACAGCACTTTGCAACTTCCATTATGCCATGATCCTGAATCTTTGGACATCTAACACCTTAATTTTGAATCAACAACTCCCTTAACTGACCATTAGCATCTTTTTAACAATGGCTATGTGTTTAAAACACATTTAACACCCTACTTTCAAACATGAGCTGTCTAAAGCTACATAAAGTAAAATTTAACACTAATGAGAACCTAATGAAGATTTTAGTCCTAGTGACTAATTCTTCACACACAAATGCAAGACCTTCTAAGGTCCAAAACAAACACACAAGCAATTAACACCCTGATTTGGCCAAGATCAGGTACAAGCCAAAAATTATTCACAAAAAATTGGAGTTAAGCCAAGGTGCTCCTGCACCAGATGCTTTTTCAAAAGCAATAACTCACGTTGAGCCTATGTGGTCTTCTATCTTGCATTGCAACAAATATCTATAATCACAATCATGAAAAGTATTTTTACATGTTTCACAATGCCATTCACCATTTTTTGTTTCAATGTTCCATTAGAAATGAGGAATAATTTCCCAATCTCTATACGATAATAAAATAGTTTTTCTATAACATTGAAACATGTTTCTTTGATTTCATCACCATTAGAGTCAAGAAGATTGAAGCTAAAAAAATTTCCATCCCCATTTGTATTTTTGAAATAACGAAGTTGTTGTTTTTCCATTACTCGAGCCTTTATTGTCCATCATTTTTTATAAGTGTTTAATGCTCTTATTGGGCGCAATTCTTTTACAACCTTCCTCTTTTGCATGATCCATTCCTATTACAAAATTATCTAGATATTATACATATGTATTAAATAAACATCATCGATATAGCATGTATGTTGCAAATTTTTTATTTAATGTAATTTGAAATATACATTAAAATATTCAAATAAATAGAAATAAGCACAATATATTTCAGATAGAACATTTTTTTATTATTTACATATTAAGTAGGCTATGTACATTGAAAACAAATGAACAGTATTTTCCTAAAAAATAGACATCAATGTCTATATATAATATTGTTTTTAAGAGTACAGTATGCCAACAATGGTTGCTAGCTACATACAAAATATATATGTATCCACACAAAAAAAAAAAATTTAAG
This sequence comes from Sequoia sempervirens, assembly GCA_007258455.2. Lineage (NCBI taxonomy): Eukaryota > Viridiplantae > Streptophyta > Pinopsida > Cupressales > Cupressaceae > Sequoia > Sequoia sempervirens. The sequence continues at coordinate 149,405 of VDFB02106515.1, read as the reverse complement.
TACAAACCCTAAAAACACATTCAACACATAATGCCTAAGTCATCATGCTATTTATATTCCATTAAGAAAATCCATCCAAAAGTACCTAAAAATCCTTAACACCAAGATCTACATTCTAAATGAAAAAGCACTATAAATTTGTCTTGCACAAAATTGTAACTTGAAATTTTATTTGAACACTAAAAACTACAATATAATTAATAGTCTCTAATATTTCTTTCTTTATATGGTTAAGTAGCCTTAATAATCAAATTTCTTACCCATCACCAATAGATCTTGTTACTATTTTTTCCTTGAATTTAATCATTTATGAAAGATCACATTGAAAAATTAACACCATTTATCACATAAAACTCATGAAATAAGATTTTCCACCCATACAACTCCTCAACCCCACCAATTCTCCTAAACTTTAATACAAATGAACCATTCCCATGTCACTCTCATAAATTATTCAAGGTTATCATATTGAGAATTTCCTTCTTATTAAGCCATAAATTAAACCTAGCTAGAAAAGCGAAGTAAAGGTCACCTAATAAAGGTTCATCAATGTACACTAAGACACCTTAAATACACATAAAACCAACTATAAAATATGGTCATTGTCATGCTGTCACATCCATGCACACAAGTGTTCTACCAACATAGACCCTTCAAATAAAAAATGAGATTTATAAATAAGGTTTCATTACATATTCTTTACATATCTCAATAACCCAAAACTAAAGAGAGTAAAAGTTATTGACAAACACATAATTCTAATTATTAGAGCAATTAATCAAATTATATATAAATAAATAAAAATCATGGTATTTCACACAAGTTCCAATACTAGGGATGCTCCCACTATATCTTTCAAAATATAAAGTGTTGTCTATTTAATTTTTCCATTTTATCTCTTGAATATTTTACCACTATTTCTAGCCATATATTTTATTTCTACCATTAATCCATATGATCCCTCTAAACCACAAACTACACATTCCAATAAAAGTGTTCCTATCTTTTATGAAGTCAATTGGTTAGTGATTACAATAAGAAAAATATCATGATATTACAATCTAAATATTTAATAGCCATAATTGAAATAAAACCATTTTTAAAGAAAAATAACTTTTGCATAAAAGTTAGAATTATAACCAACACACTTAATAAGAAAATCATTTGTCACTAACAGACAAATTCACATCACTACCTAAAACTCCCACTACATGTAATATAGAGTTTTTTTTCAATATATTGATTTAACTTTTTTTAAATTTCATCACTCTCCATTCTACAAGTGCAAGTCGCTTTTCTTGAAAAATAAGATCAACTACAATAGCATAATTATCTACAAACAACTCCAATTCCATCAAGGATTAGAAATTAACATATTCCTTTCTATAAATTCTCACAAGCTTGCTGGGCTCAAAAAATAACAAAGGAGAAATACCCCATATCTCAAAAAGAACTATGAGACCAAATATTAGAAAATGGGGTTTGTTTACACATTTACTCCTAAGAAGAGAGTTGTGTAATTCACATATCTAAAAAAAGAAAAATAATAGATTGTAAAACTTACATTTAGATAAATATAGAATGAGAGAAAAAGAGAAGAATACCAGTTACATCCACCAAGAAGGGACATAAAATGTATGTGGGGAAAACCCCTTAATATTAAAAAAAAGAACCCACCCTCCAAACACCATGAAACCCTTATATTAATTAGTGAAAAAAATTACAATACAAAGAATCAATTTCAATATCATGGAGATCAACACTCATCTTTAAACCTTTTTCTTTAACTTTTAACACAACATGGAATATCTTCCCACTCTAGAAACATGTCACATCTCACACATGCAATCACATATTCCTAGCCATGTATTACATATTACTTATATGAAGAACAGTAATAAACAAGATTAAACCATCCATCATCCACAATGGAATTCTAGTAACATTTTGATAGAATAACTATGTTCAACCTACTTTGTTGCTCCCTTATAACATTAATATCAGACGACTCCAATTTATATGGTTTTGGCTTGAATAATAACACCAATAGTATTTAAAACCACAAAGGAAACCATGTAAATAGTTGTCCCAATCTTCAACATGCATGGATGAATTCCATGCAAGAGCTACCCATCTCATTAAGTGAATAGTACAATAAAATATTCTTGTGACTCTTCACCTTCTCAAAATGGAGCACCATTTTTCTAGTGGACTAGTCAACCCACTAAATGCTCTTACAAGGCATCACAGAATTTGTCATACTATCATAGGGTGTCATAAGTACGTCTTATTTCTTACACACCTCTTATAAATTCCAACATGCCAAATATCCATAACATACTATAATCTCCTCTCATAAAATCCACATCCAATTTGAAAATAATACTAATATTATATTTTATTATTTTGCTCAAATTCCATAGTATCAAATATTATAATAAATTTTTTTTGTTAGGTAAAGTGCAATCATGAGGAAGATTTCCATTCTAATAAAGAAAAATGAAAATAAATGATCCATTAGACTTACAAATAGAATCGAATATTATAATTTCAACAACAAAATATTACGACTTAATTTTCAAAACCTAAAAACAAGCACATAGATTTTAACAAAACAAATAAATTACAAGCATATAATTTTAACAATTAAAAAAGTAAGTAAATAGTAGAATGCAAGTTGTTCTCCCAGTATGTGGTAGGGCCATTATTTTTAGTGTGGTGGGTAAAAGAAGTATGGGTGAAACCATAATAGAATGTGGAAACCCTAGAATAAGATTCCTTCTTAATGATATCAATATTTGTACCTAAAAATAAATACTATTTGAAAATGACCTATCATGATTCCTAATGTGACTCATATATGTGATGGCCACACTACATAGATATCTGTTTTTAGACTCTCTTATTTTTAATTTTTTTCAAACAAAATTTAATATTAAATTTATTTATTTATTTAAAAATAAGATCATTCAAGTTTTGAACGAATGAATGAAGATTTTTAATAATTTAATAATATTCACATGGTCAAACAGCCTATAGAACCCACGGATGCACAACAAACAGAACACCACAACAACCGGAAACAACAAATAATTATAACCAAAACCAAAACCAGCACCACTATTGGTGCTAGCAACTCCCATTTGTCAGTAGCAGTCATAAATGGACTATACACTCAAAAGGTAAAATCCATGCATTTAGAAAGCAAGCCTGGTGTGAAATCTAAGGTTTTGACTGGATTCATATGAGACATAAAACAAAATTCACTTGATGGTACTAAGTTCTATTCGGAGGAGGAATATTTACAGACAACAGTAAATTGAAAAGCAAGAAATGGACCCCATTTCTGGTTTCACTACACATCGTACATGTTTAAAAAAGAAGCATAAAACTGCATTAGAAAAGTCCAAAGAACTTTACAGATACTGTACTTGAAACTTAAGACTTTTGACAGTAGATCGGAGTTTAACACTAATTTTAGATATTCCGTGACAAGTTTTTCTTCCCCAGAGGCGCTCCATATTTTAAAATCTCTATGTTTTAACGGCTAAAAGAGATAGCCCATATAATAAACTTTCAAATATGGTTGAAACTCCCACGTCATTGCTGTGTCATTTGCTTGTATTTGAATTTTTTTTGTGTGGTTGTTGCTGTCATAGGCTTTAGACGCGTGATATACCATGTTAGGTGTATTGCAGGTGCTGTGTATTATTCAAACACTTTTGAAATTTGAGGCCGCCTTTTTCTTCAATGTGAATCTATCAATTGGGTCTTTTCCCCACGTCTGCATCATGATAATTTTTAAATTAATGCAGAGGATTTGGATATTATGGACCCAATCATGGTTGGCTCCGTTCATTGATGACAATATAAGAAGTTTATATGCTTCTTATAGTAAACAAATTTGTCATAACCAATGGGTTAATTGAATGATTAATTACTGTTTACAGAGATGCAGGTGATAAGACTTAAGATTTTTGTGGAGGAGAAAGAAAAGAATCAATTATAGATCAGTTTGTGGTGCTGTGGAAGAAGGGTGGGTGTGCTTTAGTTTGTAAATGTCAGTCTTGCTTCATTAATAGGATATGCTAATTTGAGGTAAATGAATTGACTGCTACTTAATTCTTATACTGTGCAAATTCAGGCTATGGATTTTTCCTACCCTGCAATGCGCATGGTTCTAGAAATGCTTTTTGCAGTAGTCAATGGATTAGATTTTCCTTTCAAGGTATTCATTTTGCCTTTTTGGATTTATACACCTCCATTTATTTAGAAATGATCTGAATATTGCATCAAAAATACCAAAAATATCTGTCTACTACTTGCATTTGCATCCTCCTGACCCATAGCTTATTTTTCACTGAATTGCAAATTTTAATCCTATGGAGTATTGGATAAGTAATGCATATTCCCTGTGGTATTGCTGATGTTACAACACAACAGCCCTGACGCCTGGCCCAATTTATTGTAGAGATAACATTTCTCTGTTCATTGGCGTATACATCAGGCTCTGAAAGGTTCTATCTCATTGTTTCTTGGGTATTTGAGCTTCTAGAAGTTTAAAGTGTATAATTTTAAATCCAAAATCGTCTTTCCTCTGCTATTTTCATTTGCATCCTCTTGACCCATGTCCTGTTTGTCCTGTTTTTCAATGGATTGTAAGTTATGATCTTCTGTATTACTGCATTATGCACGTGTATGCATATTGCCTATACGTTTGACGATCCTCGAAGCAGGAAGCCTGATCGAACAAGTAAAGATAATATCTTTAATCTGTAACACAAGCATTAGGCATTAGGTCCTGGCGGCTCTGTCTCGCTGTATTAGTGACAGAGTAGGCACTCCCATTGTGTACTTTTAAAGATTATGTACTTCTCTGCACCTCCATTGGCCCTTTGTGCAGTTTAATATCTAAATTTTCAACATATGCCATTTATCAATTATAACTCCAGTTCAGCATTTCTATACAAACACGGGATGATAAAAACTTCACCATAAGCAGAAGGGCCATTTTGTAACATAAATATTCTGGTACTTATTTTTCAAACTTCAATGAATGAATTGTAATGCTTTCTGATATTTTGGGTTGATGCAAACAGTTGCCTTGGAGGACCGATACGAAGCTACAAGAGACTTTATCATCCCAAAGATGAAGAAATGGATTCATGATATGGAATTTTGGTCTCTGTTTGAAGCAGGGCTATTTATGTTTGCTGCCTAAGGTTTTCAGGCTATTGTTACATTTTTCTCCTCTTTAAAGATAATTCCGATAGAGGCACATACTTCGGTGAATCATGAAAATGCCGTTTGGATTGGTTTTGCCCCAGAGGAAGAGAAGAAGCAAATCTCAGGATCAAAACGATCCATGTAAGTTTATATGGTGTTAGTTTTCGCAATTCTCAGTGGATCTGTTTCTTATTTGTTGTCCCAAATTACAATTTTTGTTTTGAATCTAGGCCACAGGAGTGATGTTTTCTTGAGTGCTCTTATCAGATGTTTCATCAGGCTTTAAAAGTGTTATGTTGTCGGTCATGATTTTTTCGTAAGTGATGGATTGGTTTCATCTCACATAGAATCACAAGAATGATAATTGATACTTTTAATGGTATTTTACAGGGCTGTATAAACCATTAGAATATTGGCAGCTGGAAAACAAACATTTCTTATACATAAATCCACAGCCTAGTGCTGCTTATGTATTCACACTCAGGGAACTGCAAGAAGCCACTTCAAATTTCTGCAACGACAATCTGATTGGGAAAGGAGGTTTTGGACGGGTATATAAGGGAGTTCTGAAAATGGGAAAGGTATGAAGAATAGCTTGATTGTGCAATAGATATGATTCTTAACTTCACCTGTTTATAGGAATTTTGGTGATAAATAATTGTACAATTTTGTTTTCAATTTTCTTCCACATTTTTTAAAATCCAAAAATGCAATTGGTGTATCCCTCCACTGTCTATGATTGTTTCCATGGTGAAGATGGACTACATATATCTGTTATACAAATCAGATTATTAAACATGTTTTATTTTTGTAATTCTTAAAATCAGTGGCATAGAGGGTATTCGTTCATTTTGGTCTCTTAAAAAATTCTTATTGATTGTCAGAGATAATTAATTAAAGTGCACAGCATTGCATGCACTTCTTAAATGTTATACGGTACATATTTTTTGTCCAACGTTTGTCAGACATACTGTAATATGCCATTAAAATCAGAGAATTTAATGAGCACCTTTTTGCAATCTTTCTGCAGGTGGTAGCAATTAAACAGATGGACCCAGTCTCATTGAGAAAAGCACAGGGAGAAAGGGAATTCAGAGTGGAAGTAGATCTATTAAGCAGGCTTAACCACCCAAATCTAGTCCGCTTGATTGGCTACTGTGCAGATAGAAGCCAACGCCTATTGGTCTATGAGTACATGTACAATGGCAGTTTACAGGATCACTTGCATGGTGAGTAGTAATTTCAAGCAGATTATCCATAAACCACTTATCACATGATTATCATATCCTTGCACCTGTTCATGTGTAGATGTGTTTGTGTTCCTCAGTTGTTTCTCTAAATAATTTTTGATAAGCTTATAAACCAAAATATCTTGCAGGAATTCTCAGAATGAGGATGGATTGGCCTTTAAGATTAAAGATTGCTTTGGGGACAGCCAAAGGCCTTGCTTATCTTCATTCAGGTCCAACAACAAGCACTCCCATAATTCATAGGGACTTTAAGTCCTCCAACATTCTTCTTGATGCAGACTTTGAGCCCAGGGTATCTTTCACCTTTCCTCTTCTTTTCTAAGACCAGAAACAGAAAAGAGACTAATTGTTTACAGACAAATCAAGGTTTGGTAACATATAAGTAACTCTTACACACAGATCTCGGTCTTTAGTGTCTGTCACTTGTTCTAAGGTTTAGAGGCACTTTGCATTTCCTCGAATTTTTTTAGGCTATATGTGTCTATATTGAGGCTTCGGCATTTTTGTCATTGACTGAGTTTTTGTTGTCCAGATATCAGATTTTGGCCTGGCAAAACTCATGCCCTTTGGTGATGAAGTGTATGTAAGCACCAGAGTTCTTGGCACCTTTGGCTACTTTGATCCTGAGTATACAGCAGTATGTGCCCATCCAAAACACTTCTCTTTTCCTTTTTAGAAGCTATATACTTATGCAACCCTGTTAACAGAGGCAGTTTGCTCTTGGTAGGAAAATCAAGTACACTTAATTAAATCATTTTATAACAGAATATGTAAACTATCAGCAGATAATATTCTTGAAACTTCTTTCTATATGCAATTTTATGAAAGAATATATAAAGCAGTATCATACAGTATTCTTAAAATACCTCTCTATATGTGATGAATGGTCAACTCACTTGAATGTGTTGCAACCAGATGCAATTTAGACTCAACAAAGGAATTTTTAAAATACAATGAACAGACCTGCAGAAAATGGATCAAATACAAATTGAACTTACTTTAATTTTATAGCAGGAATGTCTGTCATTACTTGTTTATTTTATGCAGGTTTGAGTTTTCAAGATGTTTTTCTTCCCTTATGTTAGAATAATGGGTTTTTCTGTCTCCAAGCAGTTAATTGTATCTAAAATAAATCTCTTGGTAGAAGCAAGGTAAAATATAAATTGATAGAAATATACGATAAGAGAACTCTTGAGGTAGGTTATAGATAGTTGAGGAACTATTGTAGGAACTCTAAAGTTGAGAGAGAACTAATTAGAATCCAGTTCAAATACACCACGATTTTGAACATAATTAATCTGCCTTCAAAATAAAACTGGCATAGAACTAACTCACTTCTCATGCAAATATGATAATAATCAATACTATTGTAGAATGTCCTGTTGAGAAAGTTATTTAGTATTGGAGTTAAAATTGTAACTAAAATTCAGATATCTTATTTGACATTTAAGTTTTTATGGCTTTGTATCTATAGCTATGAAAAATTGAGTTTTCATAATAAAGTACCCTTGTTGATTTTACATTGGACTAGTAAATGAATCCCTTGCAATGAAGGCATAAAGTAATTATTTTCATTGCTGGTCAAGATTTCCTTCCTGCATTCTGCAATTAATTTAATGTATTTCTTGATATTTCATTAGTGGTGCCAGTTCTTACTTGAATGTCTTTCACCAACCCCATACAGAGCAGGGAGGGATCTTTCTGAAACATTGTCTTACATCTTGATTTACACAAAAATACTACAGTATGCTGTAAAACTTTACAACTACCATTGATCACCCAAGTGTCCCCAAGTTGGAGATGCCTCCAAGAGACGTGGGTACTAAGAATCAAATTAAATTCAGCTTGAAATTGATCCCAAAAGGAATTGAATGCTGAATATCTCCATAACAAGACCTTTGCTCAGAGTCAGACCTAAAATTCTTAACTTGTATGGCTTTAGTTGAGATTGAAAGGTTTTTCTCTGTTGTCTGTCCTCTTTCCATTTTAAAAATTTCGGTCCAAGAGTTTTGATATCTTATACTCTTCTGTTTTCACTCCCTGTTCCTTGTATATCTAGTTGGTTAAAAGGATTTTGCCAAGTTGTGACCTGTAGGATCCAACTCTGGAATGTTCTTTTCCACATAGGCACATGGAAAAGAGATGTTAAAAATGAAGAACAATGGTTTTTTGTCACACACTGGTTCCACTTCATAAATTAAATATTTATCTTCTAACACAATTCTTGCAGTAGCTATTGAAGTAAATTGAAGAAACATTTTAAAGCCATGGAATTTAGGAGTCAAATCCAAAGCTATTCCAAGAAAAAATCATCAATATATTTCTATATCAATTCAAACAAAACACTGGAAAATTCTTGTCTTGACTGCTGGGGATGCAAATTAGCCCTAATATGTTTTCTTTCGTACACACTACCACAGTTTATTTTAGAAAATTGATATCCTAGTACTCATTTCATGATTTCTTTCTATTTTGACAGACTGGAAAGTTGACATTACAAACTGATGTTTATGCATTTGGAGTAGTTCTTCTCGAGCTACTGACTGGCCGCAGACCTGTGGACTTGAATCAATGCTTGGCTAACCAGAACCTTGTATCACAGGTGATTAAACTTGTTGATACTATCATTAACATCTTTTCAATCTTTTCTTCTTTCTTGTATCAGAACATGTTATGTTTGTAATTTGCTTTCAGGAGAAAGTAATACTTAAAGTCCATTTGCTACTCAAGGAATTTCTATAATAGGCAAGCCTGGGATTACACCATTTAAGAGAACCAGATATAATTTATAACATTTCTTCTTTGATACATGCAGGGCTATCCTATTGACAGTAAACGCAGTTATGCTTTAGGGGTCTACACTATAATTATCTTCAATTGGTTTTGTTTCTTTGATGTAGGATATCTTAATTAACTCTTGGGCAACTAGGATAATGTAATAGGTTGGAACTAGAAGACAAGCTTGATGTAGAGTTCATTCAGATGCATGCTTTATAATGCAAAAGGTTTTAGGCAAATTTACTGCCAACAATTCACCGTCGGAAAATTCACCACCATGACAAATTCATCTCATGGAAAATTCACCGCCAACAATTCATCGCCAAAAATATTAATGCGATGAATTACCACCAGCAATTCACCGCAGCGGATAATTCATCGCATTAACATTTTTGGCTATGAATTGTTGGTGGTGAATTTTCCACTAAATGAATTGGTGGATGGTGAATTTTCCGACGGTAAATTGTTGACAGTGCATTTTCCTAGAGCCAATGCAAAATAGTCTTTGTCAACCATTTTCTACTATGATTCTTAGGCAACTAGTATACGGGATCTCTGTTATTCACTTCCACTTCTTTTCTGTATATTTTATGATGAATGAGGACTATTGAGTTGAGATGACTCTCAATGTCTTTAGGCCAAAATGGTCTGTTGGACCTATCATAGAATGTTTACTTTTTCAGAAGATTCTTTGGATGGGTGTCTAGATTTATTTTTAATTTCGCTAAGATTTGTTTGATTGTCTTTACTTGGGATTTTAGGTTATGATAACATAAGGTGTAAGACCTGAATCCGTTGCAGGCTATTTGTGGTTGTTCATTGATCTGTAACTTTTACAGGTGAGGAACAAATTGAAGGAAAAAAGAAAGCTGAAAAAAGTTATAGATCCAGAGGTGAATAGAACTTCATATGGCATGGAATCAGTTTCCATATTAGCAAATCTTGCTTATCGATGTGTTCGAAAGGAGGCCAATCGAAGGCCTGTCATGTCTCAATGTGTGAAGGAGCTTGAGCATATCTGCACCATAAACAAAAAAGAAACTAGAAGTGAAATCGCCCAATTTTGTTATCAATTTTAGTTATTTAAAAAAAAAAAAAAAAAAATCCTTGGAGTTGCCACTGGTATTACCATGCTTGAAACTATGGCCTAGTTGTACTTTATGGTTTACAGTAAGACTGTAAATTTACAATACCAAGAGATTAGATTAGTAGCAATGAAGTGTATATTGGATGTAAAATTTATTAAATAGAAAAGGGAAGGGGAGTTGATATCTAGTTGTGTTTGTATACTAAAATTTCAATTTATGAGGATCTGTAAACATTTGTAAATTTCAATCCTTTTTAATATGGCTGTTAGAAAATTAATTAAAGATTGAAAAAGAGCCAACGGATTATTTGTTCTTCAATTTAAAGATTAAATCAATTAAATCTCTTTTTTCAATGTAAAATTTATTAAAAAGTAAAATTTTAGATAGTATGTATAATTTTTCCAGTTCATGAAAAATAGTTTATGAAAGCTTTTGGATTCAACTGTGCGATGTTTTGAATCACACATAGTGATTCATCATCAAGAAGAGGGGAATCTAAACAAGTATACATAGTTGAATTCAAAAGCTTCATAAACTAAAAACTTAGATTGTTTATTGTGCATAAGGCACCTCAGTTTTAAAAATAAGACACCCTTGTGCCTTATGAATTAGAGCAAAATACATAGAAACAACATGCTTTGAACCTCTAAGATGAAAAATAACTATTTTCTGTTTTTCTCTTCATTTAGCATTAATTTTTAGATCTGAATATTTTTATTATTTGTCATACTAACTGTTTCTAAATTTGTACTTTGTGTTACAATTAATCTCTTTCACATTTGAGTGTTATGTTACCCTTCACTCAATGTCATCTGACTATTCTAGATGTCATTACTTTTATGGTCATGTAAAAAATAGCTTTGTTTCTAGTCTTCCATGGTTGGAACAGAATAAAATCTTTGAAGAAGTTCCATAATCTAGCAATATAAGCATTACATGGGCCTGTATCCCAAAAAATATAAATTATTTAAAAGAAGAAATTCAAATGAAAAGGAGAAAATAAGGTGTGAATACATTTTTAGGCTTGTTGAGCATGGGACGACAAGTTTAGAAGATATGTTTGAAAATCTTTGTAAACACAAAATTTGAAATAAAACGAGAAGAAACAAACCCAAACAAAGATTCCTATTTCAAACTAAGTGCAAACCTCAAATTGAGCATAAGCGAATTTAAATAAAATAAACATCTAGCAATTCGTTACCAAATACAAACTCCATTATTAGTGTGGATATGCTCATGAAAAATGCAAATGATATTGTGGATACTATGTAGTTGTTCTTTAGATACTTCCAAATCTTAGTAGCATGTACCTGTTAAGTTCATGTATGATCGTTAGGTGGAAGTTTGGAGTTAAATTTATAAATGTTTGAATGAAAAGATGAATGATGTAGATTTGTTGATGAATCTACAGTTGAAATTTAATTGAGAAAATTTCCTTGAATGTAAGTTGCATGATGAACAATGAAGATTTGGTTTGTTTTAAATGGACAATGAGATGCAAGTTGTTAAAATGATTATGGCATTAAAATAATTTGTTTCAATAATATGACATCACATTAAATATTGTGTTGCAAAATGGAAGGTTGAGATTAAATGATACTAAATGGATGAATGCAATTTGAAATTATGGATAATGAAGTGTAATAATTTGAATAAATAAAGGGAAATGAATCTCTTTGTACATTTATTTGAAATGCTAGAGGAAAATTAATTAATTTATTTATTTTAAATGGTGAGATGAAATTAGACCAACTAATTAAATATTATCTAGTGGTATAGTGAGGTGGTAAAATAAATAATTTATTTAATTATATAGGATGATGTCAGTATAGTAATGTTATCAAAATTAGTCGATTAGCATGGTGCTTTTTATGAGATGCTAGAAATGAAGCTAAAATGTGTCATTAGAATCGATGGTAGATTTTAGGGGTCTACATCTTTCCCTTGTTTGAAATGTCATTATGACTAAGATTCATTGAGACTAAAAGGAAGTAATGGTGTTTCAAATAAATTAAATATAGTTACCATGGTAGGATGACACTAGTGATAAGATGCCCTATGTGTTTTAAGAAAATAGATAGGGATGCATCCTTGAGAGGGTAGGTGGGCTAGAAGAACACGTGAGATTTTGAAAGGAGGATGGGGCCAAAAGGTATAGGTAAGGGAAATTAGAGGGGAGGGGTGAAAAATTAGAGGGACAATTGAATAAATAGGCTAGGTGGGGTAAAAACATTTTCCATTTTCACATTGGCTAGTTAATGAAGATAGCTTTGATATTTAGGAGAACAATCAAGTAGATATGACATGCATTCCCACACACAAGCACCACAATGAGTATGTGAGAGTATAATCATCGTGACAAGAGTAGACAACTACTAAGTGACATTTTTTAAATTTGAAAGTTAATTGAATGACACATTAATTAGGGCCAAAAAGGAGTGAAGCATAAATGTTGCACAATAAATTTCATCTTGTGGCATTTCTACATGTAAATACCATCTACACTTTTCAGGTGCAACATCTACACCTATAGTCATATTGTATTCCCATTTTTATGATAGTAAATGTGAGATCTTGACATAATTTTATTGTTTGAGTGCATACATGACTATAAATTATTATGACTTGGGAGTGATGATCAAAAATGTTGAGATGCATGAGTTAGTTTTTTGAGGAGGAGTGAGTACTATTGGATGTGGTGGGTATATACAATATTGCACAAACACCTGAGATTAGATTTAACAAGGTGATTCCCATGCCACTAGTAGAGTAGTGGCATTGTGAGACAAGCACTTTCCACCTCCTAATTGGGGAGATGAAAGTGACTCTAGAGGATGTATGGTAGGTTTTGCAGATCCCATTTGAGGATAGACAATGTACTAGTGGGGAAGAGAAACCTTGGCGTTGATGTGAAGGATGATTCAAGAGAGCTAGCATGCCACCAAGGAGTAGCATGGGATTAAACCTAGATGATTGCTTGAGATGAAACTTGGAAAAGGTGTCACCCATAGTGTTCATTGCTCTTGTTAGTGGCTTATTACTAGCTAAAAAATTGGGTAGATTATTCATGATGGGGTTGGAAAATTTTGTGGTAGATGTACTAGATAGGGGGATTCCATTTGCATGAGGGCCTTATGTGTTAGTGCAACTATATAGATATATGAACATTGTAGTGCATGGAAATGGACATAAAATTGGTTCCTTTACATTTGTATAGGTCTAGATATGGAAGAACATTTCTATTAGTCAACCAAAGGGGGTGTGAGAGGTTAGATAGGATGAGGAGATGATGGTCTATTGGTGATGCATGGTTATGGATGGTAGGAAATGATATTTGGGGGATGTTTGACATCATGGGTGGATGGTAGATGAGTTGAGGCCACATGATATTAAATTGAGGCCATATAGGAGTGTTATTTTTTTTTAGGAGGATGAATATTACTTTATGTATGCATAGATGAAGTGTTATATTATGGGTTGTAGGGATTACATTATTAAGTGATATAGGTTGGATAGGGTACATAGATAGTTTGGAACCCAACATGGAAATATAGTAGGGACTCATGGTTTTGCATGGGTGGTGAGAGCGATTAAGTAGTAGGGTCCATTCATAGATCATTAGACTATAACAATGAGCTAGACTAGGTTACAACTAGTTGATTTGGATGATAAGTGGTATATTGTAAATGTAAGGGTCTTAGATGGTTATGATGCTTAGTGGGCTCAAATAAATCCTAAGAGACTAACTACACCAACTCATGGGGATAGGGTGCTTCATGAGAGGATAACAATAGGTTTGATGAATTTGTACGATTAATGTAGCAATAATATATGGGACAAAGATTATGGAGAGTAGAAGGGGGTGTTAGAGTTGGAGGAGCCAAATAGGAGGCAACTATGCTAAGATAGACAAAATATAGGAAGGAAAATGCTACAGATGTTGAGAGAGGTGATGAAACTAGAAGTGAGATTGGTTAGGACCATCTAGATACTCGAGGCTAGGAAATGACATGATGAATACCTTGCTATAGGATATTACAACTAGAGATAGCAAGATATCATGATTATAAGCCAAGGGGATGGAGTATGAGTAGAGAGATAGTTTGAAGGTGGAGAGAGATGGGATATAGGCACAACTAGCCATAGCTCAAGATTGATTAATATGGACTAAGGGTAAATTTTTCCATAATATGCGTGGTGAGAGATAGGACACATGTAAATGGGTAAAAAAATTTCTAGGATCAAGACACAACATGAGGGATACTCACACCATAGGAATTGATGCATGCTTTATCTAATTTGTTAAAGATGATGAGGGAGGCCCAATACTCTAGGTGGTTGTATGAGCAAGTGGTACCACTAGATTAGAGGGAAGCATTAGACACAAAGTGGAATATTACATGATCAGGAGCCTCTACCTCATGATCTATAATGATGGGTCCTCCTAGGGGAGAGCCTCCACCACCACTACCAAGCAATTTACTTGGAGTTGTAGCTAACATAGGGGTTGATAGTGGATACAAAGTTGATGAAGGTATGAATAATTTTGTATGAGGCACTATTATAAATTATGAGCCACATTAACATATATGTTTATTCACTTTATGCAACTTGAAACTTGCATTAATGTGATGTGATGGGTATGTTTTGATTACGATGTATGCTTCCATTGTGGACATATTTTTTTTTGGGAATTATGAACTTGCGATTTATTTAAGATTCATGGAGGCATGGATGAACATATTAGTTTTATGGATGTTCGTAAATTGAATTAGTAAATATGAATGTTAATGGATAGTTGGTTTGAAATGTATTTATGGAAATGATGAATGGTGATTTAAATTGGTGGATCGTTTCTTCCATAAAATATGTGTGCTTAATGAAGGGGATATGCTAGTGGTCTTGCCGATATTTCCCAATGTGTTGAGAAACTAAATTGTGGCGAGTTTATTTGTTGCACTTGTGATGTTTTATTGTTTTCCTAAGTTTGATGTGGATAAAAAGTTAAGGTGCATCAATGATTTCCAAGTTTTTCTTTCTATTATGCACTTTGACTTCTAGGGATCATGTGAATAAAAGAGAACATGACACAATGCCAAAATTTCACATAAGAGATGATCAAGATGATTTTTTTAAGCATGAACCAATACTTTGTTCAAGACCTAAGCTACAAATTCAAAACATGATGTAGGTGGATGAATGCCACAAGATTGCCACATGTAATGTCAAAGAAAGTACATAGAATAAATGGAAAACATGCATTGTATATTCCCCCAATTATAAAATTTATATGTAGATAATGGATTCTAGGTGCTACACATGATGCTTACAAGCATGTTTTCATCATGCTACTTGCCTAAGTCACCATAGAAATGACTTTCACTAGAGGGAATTTTTTCTCTTAACTATTTATTTATTTTTGAGATATTTAAAATCTTTAGATTGCTATAACTTCAAGAAAATAAATTCTTGAGATGAGGAATATTCATTATATCTTCTAGCTTTTGGCATTCTAGTGTATCCAACTTGTTATGTTTTGATCCTTATAAATAATGATGATAATATAAGGGCCCAACCGATTTGGCTCAAATTTCCTTTTCTTTTCACAATCTTGATTTATGTTTCTTTGATTTCTTTTAGGATAAGATTGTCAATAGATCAAACTCTTTATTTTTGGCGTGCTTATTATAGTTGTGGTATAGTTAATTTTGGTATGCTTTCAAATAGTTTAGTGCATTCAATATTATCTCATCAAGGAGTTATATTTCATAGAGGCATGCGACTCAATACCCTTAATCAACAACATGATCTTGCAAAGAAATGTATAAGGATGGTAATTTAATCTTGATGGTAACATTTCCCTAGCTTTGAAGATAAGGAAAGAGCGAGTAGCTCCCACTGGTGTACATATGGTAGTGTGACTCACCTATAGAGTATAATAGATTTAAAGGTGATGATCATGACCCACATCATTAACAATATCTTTGTGGATCTTGATGAGGGTTTTGACATATGTCTTAGCTTGGTCATTACTATATAGATAATAGGGGTAGACCATTTATGCTTTATATGGAAATTTTCATAGAGGGTTTAGAATTATGTTTTTAAGGACTTCCTATTTTTTATAATAATTAAAATATGTATAACATAACAAAAATGATATGGATTATGATAGATTTGGATTTTTTTCAAATGGCTAGTTTTATAAGTGAGGAATTATTTTGATCCACTTTATGAAGTATTCTATTGCAATGATAATGTGCTTATGGCTATTAGATGAGGAGGGAATTACTTGCCAATGAGATCAAGTCATCATGTAGGAAAAGGCCAAAAATTCATGATTGGATGTAGAGATTAAGATAGTGTATGAATAAGATCTCCATGATTCTAGCATGTTATACACTTTTTGATGTATAGATAGGCATCTTGCTCCATGGTGGGACAATATTTTCCTGTCCTTAAGAGATTTTTGGATAGGGTCATACTAATTGTGTTATACATATGCCACCATGAAACTCTTTAATTACTAGGTTAGCTTCATTCATATTTAGACATATTAGTAAAGTTCCATCATAACCCCTACAGTAGAGTGTGACACCTATAAGGGTTAGAAAGGGGGCACATTACAAAAGGATTTGTATTGGTTGTGTGAGATATTGGATGGAAGGGTCTGATCACGAAGGTAGGCTTAAATTTCATGATATTATTAAGAATTGGAACCAACAATCTCACATATCATTTCTAATTTTTGGATCAAAATCTAGTCAACCAAGATTTGTATTCCTGAATAGTTGTGGGCATTGTAAGGATATAACCAACGGTTGTCATTACATCAATTGATTTATTATTTAGACGAGGAACTTGTTCGGACTGAATATGTGCAAAATATTTCTTTAAGTTGTGGGCATTGTAAGGATATAACCAATGGTTGTCATTACATTAATTGATTTATTATTTAGATGAGGAACTTGTTCAGATTGAATATGTGCAAAATATTTCTTTAATTTATCCATCATTATTTTGTAAGGAGTGGGTATCTCATCTTTAGTTTAGTACTCATCATCAACCTACTTGATAATCAATTGAGAATTTCCAAAAATTGTTAGATGTTAGATTTTACTTTATATTTCTATATCAAAACCTAAAATGAGAGATTTGTATTCAATAATATTATCTGTGCACATGAACCTTATTTTTAATATTTTAGGTGTAAGGCCATCTAGTGGTGTAAGGAACAATATAATTTCCCCCAAGCTGTAACTAGTGAATTATCCATCAAAACAAAGTTTTCATCCAAGTGATTCTTCAAGAGATAGAAAAGATTCATCTAAAAATTCAATGGATAATGGTTGAGTGTCTACCAATGGTGCTTCTACCAACCAATCTACTACTACATATCCTTTTATCACTAAGAATCATAACCCACTTATCCATTCTTCCTATTATAGACGACTTTGATAAAATATACCAAAGAGCGTGGTTTTTTAAAATGATCTTAGTTTGATGATTGGACATGTAGTACCTTAATGTTTTGGATGTAAATAAAATGGATAAAAATTTCCTCTCCATAGGTGTATGATAAAATTTATATCTCGGGCATTTCTTATTTAATAGACAACTCTTTCTTGTATTTGTTCATCATGTTGTGCTAGAAGGGCTCCCGAAACAACCTATGTGGGTAAAATATAAAGTAACAAAGGTTTATTTGGTAAGGTTCTATGAGAATTGGTGGATTGGTGAGATATTTCTTAAGTTGATAAAAATATTGTTGACACGAATCATCCCAATGATAGTACAAAATTTTATTTAGGGAATATGAGAATCGTTGATATTTATCTACAAATTGAGTAGTCAATCTATGTATGGACTAGCGATTTCATTGGAGACTAAGAAGTTACTCAAGGCTCTATGATGGATAAATCTCCATGATTTATTTGAATTTTGTGGCATCCACTTATATAGCTCCTTTGGAGATGATGAAGCCCAATAGTTTGCCTAGTGCTACATCAAACTCACACTTCTTAGGATTAAGGAAAATATTATATTATCTTGATCTCTGAAATATGTGTTGTAGGGTTTCAAGATGTTCTACTCTAGTTTTTTAACTTGCCTAATATATCATCAACATAGTCTTAAAAAATATCATGAAGCATATCAAAAAATGTTACTATAATTTCTCATTGATAGGTTGCCTCAACATTCTTCAAACCAAAATACATAACTCAATAGTATATCCACCTTGAGAAGAGATGAAAGTTATTTTTTGTTTAACCTCAGGTGACATTTGAACTTTATTGTCTCCAAAAAATACATCCACGAGTAACAAAATTTCATATCTTATGGTGAGATTGACTATCATGTCTATATTAGCCAAGTGAAAATTATCCTTAGGTAATCCCTTGTTAAGAATGCAAAACTATATGCAAACACAAATTCCTTTAAGTTTCTTATGCATGGGGAAAATTTTTAAGATCTAGTCTAAATAATTGATTGGACAAATGAAACAAACCTCTACTTTTGAAATAATTATTCTCTAACAAGGATGGTTATCTTGAGATGCATTTTTGTCAAGTTTTATTTTACTGTCTTGGCAGTAGGATGCATAACAAGATAGTGGACCACTACTGATGGGTCTAACCCATATAGGTTAGCATATGACTTGGAAAATATTTCTATAGACTCCTTGAGTATAAAAGTGCTAATATCCTTCTCTTTAGAATCCAAAGTCATTTTACTTGGGTCAACTTTTGATTCTCTTATGTTCCAAGATCAATTTACAAAACTTATTCAACCAATTATGTAGATTGTTCTTGTAATTGCATATATACAATGGGAAGGTTTATATCATTTTCCATCAATGCTACAAAGGATTTTTCACCAATGGACACATCTTCATTTTCTTGATTTTAACCTATTTCACTTATTTATTTATTTTATTTTCTTCTTTTTAATTTTTTAATTTTTTTCTTTATTGATTATTTTAGACTAAGGAGTGCTTCATATTATCCAAACATGGTTGTATCAAGGTTGATTTTGAAACATTTCTTGTGGTCCATTAGTAGGAAATTATCCCAAAGTACCATAAAATTTGTAAGCGCCTCATCAATTTTAAATGTGTCTAGTGATATTTGATCTTATTGATCCTAATCAATAAGATTAGGATATTTAAGGTCAAGGTCAAAGCTAAAGATGGCAATTTCAACAATTTTTTTGGATGCAACAAGATATTCATAGGGCTCATTGTCCCATGAATATACTTTATTTCTATATTTTCAATATCAAAAGAAGTATCCCTAATAGTCACAAAAGTGTTACTTGTATTGTTATATTTCTCATCATCGGGCATGCATCCTAATGTCAAAGTTGTTTCATTTGCATGCACATAGGTTCAATAATTCCCTATTCATGTAATCCAAGGATATTTACTTTATATTTCATGTTCTTGTATATTCTATTTTTATAGAGTGCTCATCACTTTCAAAATATATTGAAGCTAGTTTTTCATCATCGCAGAGCCATAAACTGTTTATCTCTAATATGTTCATTTGCAAGGAATCCATGTTATATGAAGGTAGTTTAATAATATAGAAATGAAACCTTTATTTTATTTTGATTTATGTTAGGACTGCCATGAGATTGAGGAGAAAGATTAAGTTTTCCCATATGAAGGCATCTCGTATAATCTCATATTCTCTAGAACCTTTATCAATGGTCTTGACTTGTGATATTGATTGGTATACATGGATACAATATTGCTAAGATTTATGTAGGATGATGAATATTTGGGATTGATATTTGAGGTTTCTTTGATAATAAGGTAATTATAAAACTTGTCAATAATATCCTTCCAACATTTTACAATATTAAAAATGTTGGGGACCAACAAGGTAGTTTATTTCATTCCTAGGTGAGAAAATTTGATGTAATTTGGTAGAAAGTGGATGGTATAACTAGAATTGCATGGATCAAAGGATGATATATGAATAAATTATGTAAGATATCAAGATCAATGACATGCACTAAGATTTATTACACAACTAACCCAACTTAAATTGATTGATGCATTATCCCAGTCACTTTGGATGTTATGCATTATCATAAGCCTTGATGGTGATAATTTGTGGGTCCAAGGTATTTTCTAAATATCCAAGATGTTGTATTAAATTTAGAGTGAAAATATTTAAAACTAATCTATTATGTACAACCACCATCTTTATTCTATGTGTATTAATAAATTATTCAATGCATAGGGGAGGTTGTGAGATGGATCTATGGGTAGCATGTTTCTTTGACTAAATATGAGATGAAGGTTTGAGGATAGGTGTCTTATGAGATATTGTAACTATGATGAGTTAATATTTTTTTGGATTCTTAACTCTTGCAAGAACTTAAATAATACATCTTTATGAATATTGAATATTTTAAAAAGATTCATGATTGAGATTGGTTCTTTGTTTTTCCCAAGTTTCTCAATAAGGTTGTGTTGGTCCTTAGAAGTAGTCACAAAAGGCCTTTGGATAGTGATTTTATTGTATCTTGTGGTAATAACACAATTTAGGGATTTTATTTTGATGGTAGATAATTAGTTGTTAGAGTGTTGAGCATAACTAACAATGACATTACATACATTTAAAAATTTATTATGATGAATATTATTAATATGATTATTTTGTACTTGATAATGCAATGAATTTAGTTGGCCATGCTTTAGAAAAGGGTGATATGTCTCAAATTACTTATTTGATGATGATGTATTGCCCTTTATCTCAATATATCTTTTGTCAATGAGGTCTTGGACATGGATTTTCAATTTCATTAGTAGAATGGCCTTTGATCTTTTGGTATTCACAATATTCATTTTATTTAAACCATGTCTATATTTAGGTTTGTTCTCATCAAAATGCTTTGGTTTTGGGAATAATATCATGTTTTCATTGACTCATTTATGGAATAATACTTATATTGGTTCCTCTAAGGATGTGTATTATGTTAGGATAGGTGAAATTAACCTTGAAATCCTATGTTATTTTTATGTGTCTCCGCGTTCCTTAGAAAGTGTTCTCAGAGACATGAGAGTTTAAACATTTAACATTTATTTTCTATGAAAAATTGTAATTGAATTCATGAGAGGTGGACATATGTTGATGACGGTTATTGAAAATATTAGGAGAATATTCTTCCTAGGCATCCAATTTCTAGGTAGGGACCATCCAAAAATGGGTGTGACATATGTCACTTGCATGCTATCCTAGGTTGGGCACACACTTATGCATGTTATGGGTTTTAGCTATCAAAGAGTAATGATGCACTTGGGATTGACCAATTTTAATTGGTTGTGGGTTAAGTACCCATGTGAAGGCATTGTGAGAATTTCATTACTTTTACTATATTTACAAGATTCCTAGGAGGTGGGGCATATGGCTTTTACAAGTGGTTTTGCCTCTTTTTTTGTGCTACCAAAATGTTTTTTTCATCCATGGTCTTATATAAATTGGGGTCTTGAGATAGTAGTTTCAATAAGTTTTTTGCAAGTTGTTTAAGTATCAAAGTGTTGTTGAAATTTAGAGAGAGATGTTGTGTTGTTGTAAAGTTATTTGAAGGATTAATACAATCATTGGATCTCTTTGGGTATGGAGTTTTTCTTGCAAGGATTTATCCATGTATATCTTGTGTCACTTATGTTTATCAACTTGTGGTATTTCTGATTTTATGTTTATGTTGAATGTGTAATCACATAATATCATATTGGGCAATCTTCATTTAAAATTTGTAAACACATAAAAAAGTTAATATTGCAGTTTAGTTCACCTTGATTTTCAATATTTGGTATCAAAGCGAAAAGTTTTGTTGAGAGAGGGATTCCTTTCTCTTAAGTGTTAATTTTCTTTTTCCATAGTAGGAGATTTTGCATTGTGGGTTTTGTAGATTTGTGGAGTAGATTGTATACCATGGATTCTACCTCATGTTTAGATATTGAGAATTTTAATGAATTTGGGTACAAGATGTTGAATTTGAAGATAAAAGGTATCCTAGAAGAAAGAGATCAATGGTTAGCACTTTCTAATGAAAAAGAAGCCATTTGGAGTGCCTAATGAATACTGGTTGAATCTTGAGAAGAAGGCACGAGGAACCATACCATTATGTCTTGCAATTTTTTTTCCTCTTGAATTCTTTTGAGGAAGCTATCGCATATAAGTTATGGAGGAAGATGGGTGATATTTATCATACTAAAATACTTACTAATAAGTTGTATCTCAAAAGAGGTTTGTATTCTTTTAAAATGAAGGATGGTGATTCTATTTTAGAACATTTAAATTATTTTAATATGATTTTGATATGACTTACATCTGGAGATGCTAAGTTAGAAGAGGAGGATAAATACATCTTTTTACTTTGTTCTTTACCTAAACCTTGGGGAAATATAATTGCTGCCATAAGTGGTGGTGGTGTAGACCCAAAGATGAATGACCTTATTTATACACTTATCTTAGAAGAAATGATAATAAATTCCATGAATGCTAGCTCACAAAATGCTTTACATGTGCAAGGAAGGTCTAAAAAATGGCCTAAACAAGATTAAAAAATAAGGATAAGTCAAAAGGACGTTCTAAGAACCTCAAGAAGAGTAGATTAAAGTGTTGAAACCATGTTAAGAGAGGGAATGTGAAGAATGAATGTAAGACCAAGAAAAAGAGTGTAGATCCCTCCATAGAAAAGTCGTCAGATTATGGTGATAACAATGCTTTATTTATTTCAACTAACACTATTAGTAATGATGCTTGGCTTATTGATTTAGGCTGCTCCTACCATATGAATCCTCACAAATAGGACAAAGAAAGGTTTAGGAGGAATAATCTTTTAGGGATGGAGGAATTTGAAAGCTTTATAGAGTAAAGAAAACTTGACTTAGGTAGGATGACATCATAGGGTAGGAAATTTTGATATATCAAGGGGAACAAAGGGAAGTGGGGAAAAGAAAAAAATTAGTGTAGGCAATGAAACTCAGACAACTCCAACACTTGACATAAACTTAAACATTTTTAATTGCAACCTTTCATTAGAATTTTAGAAACTACAACACAATTTAAGAATATGAAGAGAATATGTAATAGCACATAGCCAATTTTAACCAAGGGGGACCCATGCGATAATTCTCAAATTGGTTCTAAATGGGGGCCAAACATAGTCAAAATAGAAAAACGTGAAGGGAAATCAAGAAAAAAAATGGAGGATTTTTTTGAGTCCCAATATTCATAGCTTTGGGACATTTGTCTCTTGTAGCTATAACAAGAATCTAATTATCTTTGGGCATATAAAAAATGGATTAAAAAGGGACAATCAAGATTGACTTACACTTCACCATGGAAATTAGAGGACATGGCTATAAAAAATTTTGAGGCACACACAAAACAAGAAACAACAAAGACACAAATAACATGTACACATTATACATAATATTATTGACTTTAAATAATGCTTTAAGTTTTGGCCATGAATGGGTAGTTTTAGTAAGTTCATTGTCAAATCCTTCAATTTGTATACATTGCTTCCAAAATTGACTACAACTTCATATGGTCCTAGCCATAAAGGATCAAATTTACCATGATTTCCCTTATCCTCAAATATTGCATTCAACATGAGGAACACATATCTTATCTTGAAAACTCCTTTGAAGTTTCCTTTTATGATTTTTTCTTTAATCTTTTACTCTCTTATTTGATAGGGTTTTCTTGTGTGTAACATTTCTCTTTTCATCCAACTCAACCAACTCTAGCACTCTATGAGATAATGAAGAACATAATAGTATCATTTATCTACTATAGTATTTGGTACACATTCTACCCCATGATAATTAGTATTTTTGCATTTGTTCCATATAGAGTTTTAAATGGGCTCATTCCAAGAGAAAACTTATAGGTTTCCCTATCATCCCATAATATAAAATTTAGTTTATCATCCAATATTTTCTTTTTTAAGGCCAAAGTTATTTTTATTATCTTCATGAGACTCTTTTTTATGGACTTATCACATCCATTTCCTTGAAGATGATAAAGAGATGAAAAAATAAGATTAATGCCATATTATGTGCATAGTTTTAAAATTTTATGTGATCTAAAGCACATGGCATTATCCATTGTTATTCTAATAGGTACTTAAAACTACGTTATTATATTACTCACCAAGAATTCAATTACTACCCTTGATGTTGCATTGTAGATTGAAATCGTCTAAACCCACTTGGTAAATAATTAGTTGCAACCAAGATCCACTTGTACCTGTTACTATATTTCTCTTGGATCTCACATATAAAATTAACTCCCTTGTACTAGAATGAAGTATCAACAATTACTAGTATGAGAGGGAGGGAACCTACATATTTTAGTTTACTAAAAAATATTTGGTAGGGATCACATTTACTCACTTTAAGGTCTACATCCTTGAATAGAGTAGGCCACCAAAATACAACTCTAAGGAATTCATGTGTAGTTGTTTTAGCCTTGAAATGACCTCCACAACATCCCCAATGATATTCATCATAAATTCTATTGGACTACTCTTGATTTAGGAATTTTAGTAATAGTCCCCTAGAGTCTCTCCATATTAAACAATCATGGACTACCACATACCTTCAGGACTTTAGTTTCAATTTCCTTTGCTAATTATTATTCATTCCATTAGGATAGTTCATAATTAGTGGGTAGAAAGTGATATCCTTGTAATAATGATAATTTTCTAATGAAAAACTAACAAGCATATGGTTATCATAAATTCCATTTACCTCAACAACTTTAAGATTAGTGTTTGCCATAGGTTTTGCTAGACCTTGACCTCTCACTAATTTTGTAGTTTACATTTCAATGCCATATTATTTAATTTTATTTATCCACCTACACCTATTACTTGAAGCCTCTTGGTGAGTTGGAATATCCTTGATAGTTGTATGTGACACATAAGGAATGCATTTTACACAAATAAAATGTGTTATTTTTTATTTTTTAAAAATTTAAACAAGGTGCATGTATATTTTTCCATCATTGAATACTTTAATTCTTCCCCTTTCAAGGATTCAATGAGAAATTCTATGGTATTTTCACGACCCTATTCATTATTTTGGAGTAATACAAAAATATAACATGGAATAAAGAACATTAAAATACCTTGAAGGTTTTTGCATAGTTTGGACTTACAAAGAATAAGGCATCTTTGATGACTTCCTTGATCTTTATGAATACTTCAATAGGTTATTTGGTTCATGTAGTCATTTATCATTTTTTTAACATGTTGGAGATATTATTGGTCTTCCTAGTGAAGTTGGGCATAGGCCTCCTCAAAAGAGGAATACACACCTTTTACACTCTTAGTTTAGGATTAGTTCTATTTCCTTGAATCCTTTTTTATCAATCCTTATCTTTTCCTTGGACACAATATCTTCCAAAAAATTTCCTTCTTCAACTCAAAAAAAACTTTTTGGATTCAAACAGATCTCATACTCTAAGAACCTAATGAAAATTAGATCTAACTGTTTGTAATGGTATGCTCTATCATTGGAAAAAGTAGTTAGGTTTTCCTAAGAAAAAAACATGATCTCATCTATCAAACCTATAAATACAATATATATAGCCATTTGGAATGTTGATCCAACATTCTTCAACCCAAGTAGAATTTTCACATACACATATGTCCCAAGAAGTTGTAAATATAGTCTTGTGTTGCTGAGAATCCTTTACCAAAACCTACTTGTATCTAGAGAAGTTATCCATCATTGATGTTGATTATGATCCGATCACCTTTTTTAGTAGATGATCCATGCTTGGGAGTGGATAATAATCTTTAAGGGATTTGACATTAGATTCTCTAAAATTAATACATAACTCAATTTTCCCATTCTTCTTCCTATCTAGAACTAAGTTCAACATAGATTTTGAATCTTTGATTGGTTTGATAATATCCCCTTATGTTAATTTTATCTTCTTTTACATATTTAAGGATACGATAGGATTAATATACCTTTTTTTCATGAAAGAACTTAGCATGATCAGGATAAAGTGGGATGGTATGTTGGAAGATATCTTCCTTATATACTTTTAGCTCATCATATGAGCAAGGAAAATATTTTTTAATTTTTTTTAGTAGCACTATCAACATCCTTTTCTCAACTAATTTTAATCCCTTAACAATGTAAACCATTTAAGGGTTAACATCTATCCCTATATTTATGCCTTTTACATTTCTATTGCCAACTTTTTGACCCCTATTTTTGTATTTCAATATGAGTTAATAATTTTTTTATTTAGTTCAACCAAGCCTCTAATAATTTTGTTGGTCTTTAGTTGAACTATTTCATTTCCTATTAGTATTTTTTTCATCTTCAATTTCTACCATAGAGTTCCAATCTATTTGTTGATTGCTAAACTATTCTACATAGCTTAGAAACCCATAGATATATTGGTTATAATTGAATGTATGCTAGTTGAAAACATTATTAGGTATCTCAAGTCTTGTAAATACTCCTATGCTATTTTGATACTAAGAAGAAACCAAATTCAAGCCAAATTTGGATGTCTCAATAACAAGAACATATTTTTTTTTATTTTTCATGCTATCAACCCACTTCATATTAAATACATTAAATAATTTAATGTTTTCCAAACTACTTTCCTATAATTTTTCAAGATATAATCCTTTGTTGCATAAAATTTTCTTATTTTCAATATGATGAACTTTGAGTCTCCTAGGACTTTTTGTCATTTTACATCATGTTTATGTGTGATGTTCAAGCCAACATCAATGCCTCATACTTGTAATCATCATTTATGCATTGGAAAATATATTTGAAATCATACTTGAATGCTTCACCATTTGGTGAAAAAAAGACTACTCCAAGTCTAGATATTTCCCTAGAACATGTACAATCAAAATACATGGTCCAAAAATAATGGTACCTTCATTTGAGCTAGAAACACATGGTGGCAATGAAACTTCTCTATTTTATTCATCAATGTACCTAGTGAAGTTATTTGGTTATGTGTCTATATATTACATATTGTTAGGTACTTTGAATCTATCTTCAACAATAATTTTTGTCTTCTTTTATATATGAAATTTGACAAGTTCATCATGCAATAAAATCTTGGCATATGATAGGTCCATTTATATACTTCCACCTCTAGAATCAACTCATATCCTTGATAACGTACCCCACTTAGTTGGGGAATCTACCATAATTATATCCATCAAGAATATTTTTTAGGGTCTAGTTATACCTATAGTACATTATTGACCCTATCCACAACATTGATTTCATTGAATCCATAGAAAACACTTGGCATAAGTTTCAGATACTTTCATACCTAGGCAATTCATGAATATTAAATGCACAATATTGCTTGAATTATGTTAGATTCTAACATACAATTGTTTAATTATTAATTATTAGAGTGATATAAAAAGGATCAACACTAGACTAACTATTGGATATAGAATTCCTTGAGTAATCTCAATGGTTTCATCATTTTATTTAGGAATGGAAGTTAAACTAGGTTTTATAACATGTAGATCCTTTTCATTAATAATAGAAAAGTGAGATAAGAACCTATCTCTATTTGAGTTGATTGTGAACCAAATAGCTCCCATAAATCACGTTTAACTAAAAATCCTATCACATGAAGAGAGAAAAATCCTTTGATTGTGCTAATAAACCTTTAGAATTGAATTGATCCAAAGAAGTATTTGATATGCCTTTTATATTCAACAATTAACAATATCTAGATAATTACAATAATCATTAATGAATACTTATAAAAGGAAACCCTAGATGAAACTCTAGGTGAGGATATAATTAGATCATGACATATTTCCACATCCTATGCTGTGAGAAAAAAAGAACATGACATAAATATAGAGAAATACTCCTAAGTTTAGCTTAAATGTAATAAAGTTAAAAGAGGACCTAATTAATTAATTATTTAGGTGATATGATTATTTTACTCTAATGTGCCACCCTTTAAGTTTAGTTGAGGGACAAGATAAAAACCTAATAATGAATATAGGGATGGATGCATGGATGGTTCTCAACCACAAGGCTTGATAAGGTACTCATGTACAAATACATGAATCTCCAATAACCAAAGAAAGGAGAAAACCTCATGGAAAAATCTGCTTTCAAAAAGAGATTAAAATAAATGTGCACTAGTGAAAGAAGGAAATGAAGACTTGATATGAACCCAAAGGACCACTTATATTACATAGTACAATGAATGGACCTTAAATAGGAGAGGGAATATGACGAAATGAATCCACCCATAAAGAAGTATCTCCCATTATAATGATGAAAGACTAAAGACAAAATACAATCCATTTTGTACAAACAACATTTCTCCCCTTAGGAAGAAATAGATCCTCTAGTGATTGGAGAAGTCATTCCCATAAGGTGGATGACAAAGGAATCCAAATCTTAATTATGTGTGCCTCTAAAAAATGCTCAAATTTCCACATATTACAATGAGACGATATTATTCCAAAATATTATGAAGAATGATGTAGAAATATCTCCAAAGATAATACTGATGTGATTTCCATGAAAGAGGAGATGAATATCCTCAAAATAATCCTCTAAATTTGTAATATAAGACTCCAAAAATAAGAATAATATGTTTAATAGATATGAATCCTAAGTACTAGTTGTGTCTGGAAGATGATGAGTGTACCATTGCATTGAATCAATAGGGACCATGAATGTGGCGATGCTAATCTAAATAGGAACAATAGAAGATGAAGACAATTTTTAAATATGACTAGTGGTAACAAGGATACAAGCCTTTGAACCATTAAAACATGCAAGAATTGTGACATACTCAAGCTCCTCTAAAGTAGCATAATTAAAGGGTATGCAATCTACATCATCAAGGGAAATGAGATCATTTGTAGCAGGATTCTCTAGAAATGGAGAGATATGAGGGTCCCCTTAAATCTCCCAAATTCTTGTCTAAAGTGTGGGGCATTCAATGTTCAATAAAAAATACATAGTGAAATGATCAAAACTACAACATGATAAATTATGATTCCCCATGCTAATCTACTCTTGGGTATGTTTGGTATAGGTATGAGTCCATAAATATAAGACAAAAGATTAAGCCACCTAAGATGTGTTAGGATGCTATTTTTCTTAGACTCATAATTTCCCTTTTCCAGGATGACCACAAAAGGATGAACAAAAAAATCCATGATAGCTCTTCAAATGATAAAATCAAAGATCAATAATGTTAATGCATGTAGAACAACTCAAATGAAGTCATATCATTCAAACAAAAAATTTCCAAGCACTAATAAGTCCAAGTAATTGAACATAATATGAAATCATAAAAAACTAAATTAAAAATACATGGGGTAGGTTATAAAAAAGTGCATAAATAGATTTGAAGAGATCTAAAATATCCTTTCAACACTACAAGAATCACAAAAATTAGAGATATAAAAAAAATATGATCTTGAAAGAAAAAAGTGATGATTTGACTTCAATAGATGATAAATTGTACCAAAAAATCTGATGATAAGACCTATACCATTGAAAAGTATAAAGAACCAATTTTATGATGGTATCTTATTTACAAAGAAATGACATTGTATGCCC
This sequence comes from Sequoia sempervirens, assembly GCA_007258455.2. Lineage (NCBI taxonomy): Eukaryota > Viridiplantae > Streptophyta > Pinopsida > Cupressales > Cupressaceae > Sequoia > Sequoia sempervirens. The sequence continues at coordinate 119,433 of VDFB02106515.1, read as the reverse complement.
AAGTTATACCATTTTTTTAAAAAATAGCTCCTTTAGGGAACAATTGGAAGAGAGAGGGGCCAAGTGGAGGGTACAATCATTGATATCACTATGACATCATGTTAATGTCAATAGGATTTGTTAAAATATTCCCTCAGATGCCATAATATTTTCTTATTAGTTGCTACAATATATTGTGAGTGCCAGAATATTTTATGCACAAAAGAACTAAAATTAGAATCTCAATATATGCCCAAGAAACACTACATTTTTCATAGTTGCTAGAATATACCTTATGGGTTGGGTTTTTTGTAGTCATCAATTTTTAGGTAGTAGGTTTTTTGGTTGCCAAAAAAATCTATTACTAGTGAGATGGTTTTGGAAATCGCTGATGAGTTGATATTGATTTGTTCATATGAAATTCATTAGTGTAAAGGGGATACCTAAAAAGGTTAGTGTCAATGGTTGAGGCTATTGTTAATAGGCATAAAATTCAGCGATAGGAATATATGGCCTTGATTTCTACTTGACACATTTTATATGTAGAATGTAGGGTATGAAATGTACCATGGCATATCTACTATTTTATTCTATTTTAATTATTAGATATAAATTAAAAAAATCATAAAATGCCTACATCAAAAAATGGCGATGTAGCTTCTAAACATGATTAATGGTAGACTTATTATGACATTATACAACCATATAGGTCCATATGAGTATAAGGAATTTTGTACATGAATTTTAATGCCCTAAAAAATCTTTTTGATTTCTCCCTTCTTGGATTTGAGCATTTGGACAAGCAATCTTAGAGTTTTTGGCCTTTCTAGACACAACGATGATACCTATTTTTCTCCAAGATAAGCCAAATTTTCTCTTAAGACTAGATCTCTCAAAAAAAAAGGAATTCATAGATCAATGTTTTGATATCATGTTGGAGAGTGATCCCACAATAGTGGTTTACAATTATTGGACAAAATGGACACATAAATTATTTTTTTAACTAAATCTTCACATTCGAGCACCTACAATGGCTGAACCGTGAGGAATTTGAAGATGATGCAAACTAGCGTCTCGTCACATTTTGTCTGTAGATTCTAAAAATATTTTTTTAATTTTTTTTGGAATTATATTACACTTCTTTTTTCATCTCCCATGAAAACTAGTTTTTCAAAAATAACATTTTTAAAAGTGGCGGCTCATCGTTATAGCATAACTTTTCCATGAAGGATAAAATTCTATTATTTTGAATTTAGATTTTTTCAATATCTAGTGCTTCCACTTGGTTAGATAGTTTTTATTGAATATTTTTTTAATCAAGTTTCAAAGTCAAACCAATTACAATTCCGGACATAGTCGGTATGCTAGCGTAACTTTTTTGTATATATTGAAATTCAATTTTTTGTTGGATCAAGGACTTCAATGTCTAGTGAACTCATATTTTTCAATTTTATTTTTGATAATCTACTATTTTTCCACATGTGCAGAACAAAGACCTTTATTTTCGATGAAAAACCTATGTTTAATAAAACTAAAAACAAATACATAATAAAACCAAAATATATTAAAAATTATATTTGTTGGATAGCTCATTCTAAGGAATATACTGAGTTGGGTTTGTGAAGATTCCTCCATTTTCATCCTCAACCCAAGCTCCGAAGTGCCAAAATTTAGGTTTTTGTCTTAGGGGATGAGGATAAGGGGGTTATTGAACTAGGGTTCGGTCGAACCACAGTTCAGTGAACCTCTTCAAAGGGGTTCATGAACCCTTTCCAATGCATTTTTTTTTGGCCCAAATTCAAAGGGGTTCACTTGAACCCTTGGTTTGACTGAACCCCTTATGGGTTCGGTCGAACCAGTAGGTTCGTACGAACCCCCAAAATCACTTTTTTTTCCTTGGGGTCATTTTTTGTGAGTTTTCCTTCCTCACTTGAATTGTAAACCACTATTGTGGCTTCACTTGGAGTTGATAGTGGACCCCACAACTCCTAGAAATCACTTGCAACCAAAACACCTATCACATGGTCATCCCACAATAATGGGTTACACTTTTTGGCCAAACTTGACATTGAAATCAACATTTTCAGACAAAACTTCACTTCGACACTTATAGTAGGTAAACTATTAGGAATTTTAAAATGATGTAAACTAGTGATTTGTGAGATTTTGTCTGTAGATTTTAAATGTATTTTAAAAAAAATTGAAATTAAATTGTAATTTTTTTGCGTCTCCCTTGATAACTAGTTTTTAATAGTAAACAACATTTTTAAAAAGTGGTGTGTACTTCGGCTCGCAAATTTTTTTTTCTACAAAGGATAAAACTCTAATTCTTTTGAATTTAGGTTGGTAACACAAGTATCTAGGGCTTTCATTTTGTTTCATAGCATTTTGTTGAATATTTTTCTTTTAATTAAGTTTTGAAGTCAAAACATTTATAATTTAGACATAGGTGCACTTCGCTCGCATAACTTTTTTGGTATGTATTGAAATTCAATTTTTATTTTTTTTTGCTAGAACGAGGACATCAATACCTAGTGGATATATATTTTTCAAAAAATTCCTCAAATTATTTTTTTCCACAATGATTTTTCATCGAACTTGATGTTCGGTGAAAAACCTATGTACAGTAAAACTAAAAAATAAAATAAAAATAAAAAAAAAATATATTAAATTTATAGTTGTTGGAAAGCACATTTTGATCACTACAATCATCCAACTTGGTTTATCAAGTTGACTCCATTTGCACCTCCTTCCCAAGCTTCGATAGTAAAAAAATGCATAAATTTTGAAATGGTGGAGGAAGGTGAAAAAAGGGGTTCATTAGAACCCCTTATATGGTGCAAAAGGGGGTTCATTAGAAGGGGGGGGTTCATTAGAAGGGGGGGTTCATTAGAAGGGGGGTGGTTCATTTGAACCCCCTTCATTAGAAGGGGTAAACCATTTTAAATTTTTTGATGAGCATTTCTAATTATTCTTCGTTCAAAAATTGTAACCCACTATTGTGGGTTTACCCATGAAGAGAAAAATTATTGATTATGTTATGCAACCTTTACAATTGAATTGATCCAAAGAAGCATTTGATATGCCTTATGTATTGAATGATTAAAAATATATGGAAAATTAAAATAATGAATAATGAATGCTTATTAAAGCAACCCTAAGTGAGTACATATTAAGATCATGACATATGTCCTCAGCCTATGCTATCATACAAAAAAAGAACATGACCTAAATATAAAAAATCACTCCTAAAAAGTTTGGCTTAAATGTAATAAAGTAAAACTGAGACCTAATTAATTAATTAGGTGATATGCCTATTTTACTATGATAATATCTTGTTGTACTATGTTGTCATTGATGTCAACCTCTAGTGTGGTGTTGATGAGAAAATGTTTGTGGTGTTGAGAATGTGTTGTAGATGCATAAGGGTCACTTGGTTTTCAAGTGATTTTGAGAAAATTTATATAAAGAGTGTACAAGGTGTTAAGGATGTGTTCTCTATTGTGCTCCACATTTCTTCATGCTTGAAGTTGTGCTTGTGTGGTTTGGATATGATGATCAATGGTACTTGAAGGTGTTATATATGGAGTTTTAGGTTTCATGTGGTAGTAGAAGATGTGTTTGATAGTGTGTTGGACTGTGAAGAGGTTTGTCTAGGAAAAATGGAATTGCTCTGTACTTCTTCGCATTAAGGTTTCTTATCTTATGGATTTGGTAATATACTAATGATGCCTGTATCTATCTTCCCTTGGATGGTTTGGTGTTTAGATATTCTGCAAGCGTGGTTCATGTGTTGTGTCTTAGTGGTAGTTTGACTGGTTGCACAGGATGATAGTATTCTCAGTTGCATATGGTTGCACCAATATGTTTGAATATTCTCTTGGTGTTGGAATATTCTCGAATTTTGTGTGATGTTGCTATATGTTTTTCAGGATGTTCAGACCAGGTGAAGTGTGTATGTGGTTTCTTGGTGGTGTTAATGTTGGTTTGGCCAACCTATTGTGTTAGTGCTATTTGTGGATGTGCTTCGTGGATTGTGGAAGTGTGGTGAAATGTGTCAATGTAGATTTTGGTCCTAGTTAACCCTTGGTGTGGTCCACCTTCACTTCTTTCCACCATAAAAGTGTTTGATGTTGACCTATTTGGTGGTTGTACATTTGATGTACATACGTTTCATTGAGGCTGACCTAGAGAAGGTTGTTTGAGGCCACGAAGGATATATATGAAAGGTCAATTATTGGTGAAGGTAGTGTTGTGAAGAGTGGTGTGAAATGATGTTTATGTGATCAAGTGTTGAGATCTGAGTGCGAGCATGAATGCCTAAGATTATCATAAACAATGAGTAGAAGGTGTATATATTTCAATCTTCCTGAAGTTGCTAGAGGAAATGAGCCGAAGGTTGTGGATGGTGAAGAGTTGTCGTGGTGGATTCTACTATTGCTATGAGGTAGTGAACCTCCATGTAATATTTTCTTTGTATTCTCTTTCTATTCAGGTAGTGAGCCCTTGGCAGTGAGACCACCTTTCTTATGGATAGTGAATCCTTTAGGAAATGAGTCCCTCTGACAATGAGCCCTTTTTAATCGGTGTTGATATTCATATATATGTGAGTTAATCCTCACTGTGGTTTTTCCCTAATTAAGGTTTTCCAAAAAAATTTGGTGTTCTATTGTGTATGGTTGTTGTTGTGTTTCATTTGTTCACATTCATGCTAATGCTTAATAAGGGTTTGAAGATTAATGAGGGTTTGAAGGTTTTAATGCACAACTGATTCACCCCCATTCTCAATTTTCCTATGTGTGACCTAATAATTGGTATCAAATCAGAGGTTCCTTGGAAGAATCTTAACCACTTGAGGTAGATCTAGATGGTGCACAAGAATGGTGTCAAAGTCCCTATGTTTGATGGAACAAATTATGCTTTTTGGAAAGCAAGGATGGAATCCTTTCTTGTCTCATTAGGGTTTGGTTTATGGAAGTAAATTTAAGATGGATATACTATACCTACTATTTCTCCAACAAGTGAAGATGATATCAAGGATTATGAGAATAATGACAAAGCGAGGAATACTATCTTAAGCAGGATTTCTGATTTAAAACTTGTGAAGGTGATAAGCTACAAAAATGCTAAAGAGGTCTGGGAGAATTTGAAAATCATTTATGAAGGAGATGCTAAGGTTAAGCAAGAAAAAAGGAAAAATTTCAAAGCCAAATTTGAAACCCTAAGGATGTTAGAAGATGAATATATTGCAGGATATATGCTAAGGGTGGATGAAATTATCAATGTTATCAATGGTCTTGGTGGAAAACTAGAGGAAAGTAAAATTGTGAAAAAGGTATTTAGAGCCCTTCCTAAATCTTATAGTGCTAAATTTTTGCTATTGAGGAAGCTCAAAATTTGGATCAATATTCTAGAGATCAATTTTTTGGTGCTTTAACTACTTTTGAATTAAGAGAGTTTGACAAAGATGATCTAAGAAAAGAAACTATTATTAAAGTTAGCAAGAAAGAGAGGAATGATGAATCTGATCTAAATGATCTTGATGAGGTCGAAGAAAATTTTGTAAGGATATTGAAAAAGGGCACTAACAAATACAGAGGTAAGTTACCTCTTAAGTGTTTCAATTGTGGACAGATAGGTCATTATGCTTCAAAGTATCCAGGAAAAGTTTTAAATGAGAAACATAAAGATCATAAAGGTAAATATTTCAAGAATATTTATTACATTAAAGAAGACAATGGTACATATGATGATGAGGAATCAAACTATCTGGATGATGGAAGTGATGAGTGTTAGAAAATATTGCATTTAACCCATGATCTTAATCCATTTCCTACATAAGCCATGGGAGATAAACATGCATACAAGTAACCAAAATGCTTAGATCAGATAGAAAAGCCACAAGATAACACAAGATATACCCTAGGAAAACCCTTAAGAGGGAAAAAACCAGCCTCCAAAAGCATCCATAATCCATCATATTATTCAAAAATAAAGCAATAAAAGAGTTAAAATGAATACCTCTGAAGCATCAAGCCCTCCAATGCATTTTAATGTGTCCAAGCATGAATCCACACATCTTGTGTCATGCTTCACAAATGCACTCCTCAGAAAGAATCAATAATGACATCCAACCCACTCATCCAACCTAAACCACTACACATGTTTTTGCTTTTATAGACACATGCTCACACAAAATAAAACTAGTGGTAAGGTAAAACCACACACCACAAAACCATGTGGATACAAAACCAATAACCCCTTATTTAATATTGGGTACTAAGAATTCACTTTATTTAATACTTCCCCAATATTAAATTATTATCACATGTCTCCCACACATTAAATAATAATACAATGTTACAATACAACATCAAGTGGTCCCCAAATAATTACCTAGTATGATTATCCACACCACCAAGGTGCATCACAACTAAATAATTATTTAATTACAATATTATGATAAATCATTTTATGCAATGGTGTACAACATCATATCTCAACATTCTACCACTTGTTGTATACATTACATAAGGGATCAATACATGAAATACATCATCATAGCCATACATGAAACCACATGAATCTCCAACATGCTCTCATACTCCATCAAGATACCTGCAATAAGAACAAAGTGACCACCATCTCAAGCAAGAACTCCTCTCATCCTCCACTATGCCACCTATGGGAGAAAAGGAACATGCCAAGGTGAAAGTGCACCAATCCAAGAATAAAAGCATCAAAACCAAGTGATAACAAAGGCTCTAACCAATTTTCTGTCAACTCAAAAACCCACATGATCAGAAATAACATCCACAACACATGCTAATACATCCAACCATCCATACCTCCAAGGTATCAATACATCAGTAAATTCATGCCAAGAACATATGCAACCTATAAACTACAATCAAGCTCCTTGTATCAAACCTACCAATGAAGAACATACATATCTAGGAACTCCCATTGCATAGGTAATGTCAAAGCATATCAAGTCTACCAATCAACACTATATCAAGGTGTGATAAGTAAATCAAAGCACAAAGTACCAAGAACAATAATGGTGATCCACACATACAACCCAAAGAGCTGCATAATCTCTCACAACATGTTGCCACCATCCTCCCCAAAACATAAACATCCAGGAAGGAACCATGAAGAGAGAAACCTGCAAACCATAATGTCCTTCTACCAACACCTCAAAAGTGTATTGTTGTGTCAAGTATGATCTCCTAACAACCCCAACTGAAAAGCCTCAACAACATCCATAACACTCAATCTCATAGACCAAGTACAACATATGAATCAATGTAACAATTCCAAAATGGATGTAAGCCTCTCTAACCAAGAAGATCAAATTCAAAGTAACCATACTCAATACTAAAAATCAGCCCATAAACCATATCCTAACAATCCTTATCAAAGAATGATATCATAAACTCAAATGCACAAGGAGATAGCCATGCCATAACATCCCTCAAAATGAATCCTCCATAACTAACTATCCATAACTCAAGACCCATATCTATGAAAGATAATTCATATAAAGTCATGCTAAACCATCCTCAAATGAGTATCCATAATCAATCACCATGAATCAAATGAATCCCATGAGAAATCAAAGCACAAAACATAACACATCTAAAAGATATAATGGGAAAATAGCTCTCAAATAATAAATTTCCGAGTAGACCAACAGTGGGGAATGAGAATGCTCCTCCAAGATAACCAAGCCATCATGACTCACTCCAAGAACAATCTCCTCTATTAGTCCATAATGAACTCACATCCATATCCAGGTGAAAGCTCCTCAATCTTCCTTTTGAAACCTCCAAAGAGTAACCGTCTCAAGCAAATGTCTCTGATCACAATAGAACTCCAACCACCACCTACATCTCTAAGTATCCATGAGCACCTATAACCAATCAATCCATGCCAAACTCCAAATACAACATAGCACCATCATGAAGTAATCAAGCAAATGATCAATGTACTCAATGCAAAGAGAATCACACACAATCAATGTCAAAGCTCCAACTACAAAATTAGGAATGTATCACGACAACATGATCTAACCATCTCCTCCTAGGAGATCACATGCACCATAACATATGTATACATCTTGGTCTCAAGAGAACAAGTACCATGCCAAACTCTAAACTAGTATCAAGAGTAAACCATGACATAATAGAAAACACTTTAAACCAAGAATACATATCTCCAATCATATGAAGATAACCATACCCAATGATGCATCCATGTCACTGCCAACAACTCCCATTGAACTGTGATACAAGCTACACATGGCATCATGACAACCATCCTCTCCATGAAGATCATCTAGGTATACACACACTCAATTGCAATGTTAGTAACAAATAAGTAAACCAATATCTCCAAGCCAAGAAGACACATACAACCGCCAAAAAAACATTACAAATGAATCCAACACCACCAAGTCATCACTGTCAAAAGCTCCCACTAAAAGTGTATAACCAATAAATGTAACAAGCTATCATGACATCATGATCAAACCTCATGCTAAAAGTCCCATCATTCGACTAATCAAGTACTATAATCATCCATCCTCTCAATCTCAAAGCAACATACTAATGTACAAATGACCACAGACAAGGCCAACTAATGAAATTTGCAACAACAATGAATCAAACCTAGTGGATATAGATAGTCCACATCCGAGTCATCCCACTGCAAGTGAATGGGTAGCTAATCCACAACCTGCATAACTCATGGATCCAATCACTGAAACATACAAAATCATCATCACATCAATAACTTGCAAATCGAGATATCAAAGAAGATAACCACATAGACTAAATGACTCAAACACCAAATCAACCTCAGATATGATTTTCCAAACATGTACACAAATGAGTAATCATAGTCAAGGAACCAAATAAGCATCAAGAAGATAAGACCAATCTCCTAATCACCAAACAACCACATACATGATCATGTTGTGTCAAAGCATCAAATGTACTTGCATACCCATGACACCATAATCATAGCCATCACTGTACTTGCACCTGACTATCACCCATACAAGACTCCAAGTCTCAAATCATGTTCTTGACCATGTCCTCAAAATCGAAGACAACTTGTGTACCTCTCACCATCAAAGTCCCAACTCTAAAAATCACCTATAAAATTGTACCTAGAAGAACCAATCTGATAATTAGTTGTAGCATCATAAATACCATATAAAAAACATGTACTCCCTCAAGGTTTTGCCTCTTGAATCATTCATATAATCACACAATTACATCCCGAATCTCAAGATCCTACAAGTGATTAAACAAGTACCAAGCTCAACTTGCTCCTCAAATTGATAAACAATCTAAACCACTATATAGTAGACTGCAAATTCTCTTCAATGCCTCTTTGAAATTGAAAATCCGATTCCATATGCAAAATTTATGACCAAAACCATGCAAACGAGAACATCTAACTTCCAATCCCCAAAAATATGTCAAAATGGAAAAAAATAGGGAAACAAACCTATACAACATAGTTTTTAGAATGATCTTCTCAACGACTACAAGGAGTCAAAAAAGGATATCGTGGGTGAAAGATATGCCTTTGGGAACAAAAATTGTCCAATTTAACTATATGGGTACATTTTGGTGGACCCCACCCCACAATAAAAATAAATTTAATTTTCCAATTATTAAAGCTAGATAGGTGGCAGATTCTTTCCTTAATATTTAAAAATTAAAACATTTATGAAAAAGGGGGTAGGTGGGGGGCGGCTAAAAGGATTTAATTTAAAGTTTAAAAATTAAATATTTTCTTTTAAAGCATACAACCTCCTTTAATTTTAAATAGTTCAATGTTTGACTTCAAAAAGGATGACAATTTTCATTGAATTTTTTTTCACAGCCGTTAAAATGGGCGTATTGATGGGACAAGGGATGAGGCAGGGCGGGTATGGGTCCGGACCCAGTACCCCCCACTATGAATGCCCCTTTTTTTCGATTTTTCTATTCAAATTTTTTAATAAAGATATGTAGCTTTAATTATTTTTTTTCTATTCAAATTTTTTAATAAAGATTGTAGCTTTAATTTTTTTTACTTTGTAGGGTTTGGAATTATTTCGTAGAAAATTTATAATGACAAATATTTTTTTATTTTTTTAATAATTTTTTTTTGCACATGGGCCATACGACCAAATAGGCCTTTGACTAATTTTTTTTTTCTTTTTTTTTCCAATTTCTTCAAATTAGGGAAAAAAAATTTATCGATCTTCATCTATCTGACAACTTGAATCCAATCATGAGGTCTATTTTGTCTCAAGTGGTCATCTATGAAATTTCCCCTACAAAACCCTCATATGAAAACTCAAACCAAGAAACCCTCTTACACCCAAATTTGGAAAACTTCAAATCTATAATAAACCCAAAATATCTTGACAATCCAAAAGCACAAATCTACAAACAAACACCTACAACATGTGTTCCATATCTTGTAATTTCTTAAACCCTACATGCATGTCCATGGTTTCAACTTTGCAAAAACTCTCAAACTAGGGTTATATAAAAAATTCTTCAACCATGAAAACTCTGATATGACTTGTTAGGAAATATTGCATTTAATCCATGATCTTAATCCATTTCGTACATAATCCATGAGAGGTAAACATACATACAAGTAACCAAAATGCATAGATAAGATAGACAAGCTACAAGATAACACAAGATATACCTTGGGAAAACCCTCAAGAGGGAAAAATCCAACCTCCAGAAGCATCCATACTCCATCATATTATTCACCAATAAAGAAATACAAGAGTTACAATGAATACCTCTGAAGCATCAAGCCCTCCAATGCATTCTCATGTGTCCAAGCATGCATCCACACATCCTGTGCCATGCTTCACAAATGCACTCCTTAGAAAGACTCAATAATGATAGCCAACCCACTTAGCCAACCTAAATCACTACACATGTGTTTGCTTTTATAGACACAAGCTCACACAAAATACAACTAATGATAAGGTAAAACCGCATACCACAAAACCATGTGAATGCAAAACCACTAACCCCTTATTTAATATTGGGTACTAAGATTTCACTTTATTTAATATTTCTCCAATATTAAATTATTATCACACGTCTCCTACACATTAAATAATAATACAATGTTACAATGCAACATCAAGTGGTCCCAAAATAGTTACCTAGTGTGATTATCCACACCACCAAGGTGCATCACAATAAATAATTATTTAATTACAACATTATGATAAATCATTTTATGCAATGGTGTACAACACCATATCTCAACAATGAGTGCTTGTTCATGGTTTTTAATGTTGGAACTAATTCTACTAACTGTGAAAGATGTGTGAAGGAAATTTCTTTGAAAGCAGGTTATAGTATTGAAGGAACTATGTTGACTACCTTTCATGCAAGAGAGGAGAGAAACTATTGGATAGTTGATAGTGGATGCTTAAATCATATGATAGGTGATAAGAGTAACTTTTTTAAACTTGAGAGATATGATGATGGTTTTGTTAAGCTTGGTGATGATACATCTGCTAAGATCTATGGAAAAGGTTCAATTAGTTTTGATGGCAAGCATAAGAAAGATATTGTTCTTTATGTCAAGGGTCTCTGGCATAATCTTCTCAGTGTAGGAAAAATGTGTAGTGAAGGATACAATTTTTTGTTTCAGGATGATGGTTGTGAAATAAAAAAATGTTTTGAAACTTTTGTTGCTACAAGAATAAGGACAAAAATGAATGTTTATTAGCTCAAAGGTGTTGGTGGCAAGTGCTTTATGACTCAAATCAATGAAATTTGGCTATGCCATAGAAGAATGTGACATATCAATTTTGATAGGCTAGTGAAGATCAAATCTACTCATACTGTGAGAGACAAGCCAAAAATTACAAAGATTATCAATGCAATAAGAAAAGATTTTCAAGTTGGAAAATAGAAAAAAAGGAGGTTCAAATATAAATAATATTTTACTATACCTGACCTTTGGATTTGGTGCATACAAACCTATGTGGACCTACCAAAACAAGAAGCTCTAAAGGTGATAGATATTTTATGTTGTTAATAGATGATTACTCTAGAATGACTTGGGTGAATTTTATCAAAGAAAAGTCAAAAGGTCTAGATAAGTTTAAAGAATTTAAATCAATGATTGAGAATGAAATGGTTTTTAAAATAAAGTGTTTAAGGTGTGAATGAGTTTAATAGTTTTTGTGAAGATCATGGGATAAAAAATATTTATCAGCTCCTAGGACTCCGCACCATAATGGAGTTGTGGAGAGGAAGAATATGACAATTTAGCAAGCAACAAGAACCATGTTGAAGGAAGTAAATCTATTGGATGTATATTGGAGAGAAGCCATTCATATCACAATTTACATTCTTAATAGAGGAAAATCAAGAGTGAATAGTTAAAAGACCCCCTATGAGCTATGGTATGGAAAAAATCCTAGTGTGAAATATTTAAGAGTGTTTGGAAGTAAATGTTATATCAGGAGATATGAAGAGAACTTAGGAAAGTTTGATGCAAGATTATATGAATGAATCTTCCTTGGATATTCTACAAAGAGAAAGGAATACAGGTGCTACAACAAAAGGCTAAAGAAGATAGTTGAAAGTGCAAGTGTCAAAGTGGATGAAGAATCACACCAGAGCTTAGTGTTGATAGAAGGATATGAATCTAATGAGCCCCCTTGTAGAGAAGAAGAAAAAGAGGAAGATAAAGAAAAAGGAGATGCTAGTGGAAGAGGAAGAAGGTTCAAAAAATAATCCTAAGACTCATAAGTATGTTTAGAAGAATAATTTTTAGGATTAAATAATTGGAGACAAAAGCAAAGGTGTTCCCACAAGGAAAAAATATGTTATGGTAGAGGAATAGGTAAAATTTTGTTTATTGTTTGAGATAGAAACTAAAACATTTACTGAAGCATGTAGGGATGAAAAATAGATCAAAGCTATGGAAGAATAATTGAGGAAAATTGAGAAGAATTAGACATGGGAACTAGTCCCAAGACTAGCAAGCAATAATGTGATAGGAACTAAATGGGTTTTCAGGAAGAAGTTGAATGAGAATGGAGAAGTTATTAGAAACAAGGCTAGGATTGTGTGTAAAGGTTACTCACAAGTAGAATAGATTTTGAAGAGAGTTTTTCTCCTATAGCAAGAATGAAGGCTATTAGGATGTTTTTGGATTTTTCAACACATAAATATTTCAAAGTATATCAAATGGATGTAAAGTATAAATTTTTGAATGGTGAGCTAGAAGAAGAGGTATATATTGAACAATCGAAACATTTTCAGTTTTCAGAAGATCCTGATATGGTTTGCAAGTTGAAAAAGGAATTTATGGACTCAGATAGGCTCCTAGAGCTTGGTATGCAAGATTGGACACATACTTATTACAACAATGATTCAAAAAGGGTATTGTAGATAACAACCTTTACTTCAAAGTTGAGAGAGATCAAATTCTGATTGTGGTTGTGTATGTTGATGACATAATATTTAGAGGAAATGAGGTAATATATAAAAAATTTGTAGAGGAGATGCAAAATGATTTTGAAATGTCAATGTTTGGTGAGATGAATTTATTCCTTAGGCTACAAATTAGTCAATCAGAAAAAGGTATATTCATTACACAATCAAAATAAGATGGAAATGATAAGGAAGTTTGGAATGGAGGACTCTAAACTAGTATGTACTCGAATGCTTGCTGGTTGTAAGTTGAGAAAAAATGATGAATCTCCTAAGAAATATCAAACCAAGTATAGATCCATGATTGGTGGATTACTATATCTAACTACAACGAGACATGATATTATGCTGTAGTATGTCTTGTGGCAATATTTCCAGAAGATCCTAGAGAATCACATGTGGAATCAAAAGGACATTCATATACTTGAATAGTACTTTGAACTATGGTCTATGGTATTCTAAGGATACTAATTTTTGTTTGAGTGCTTATATAGATGCAGATGGGGTAGGTTGTGTGAATGAAAAAATAAGTACAAGTGGAGGTGCTTTCTTCCTTTGGAAAAGACTAGTTTCTTGGTTGAGTAAGAAGCAAAATTCAGTGTCATTATCTATTGCAAAGGTAGAATATATTTTCAGCAACATCTTGTTGCACACAGGTGTTGTGGATGAAGAAAACATTGAAATATATTAGAGTATCATAGGATGAACCAATTCCTATCTTATGTGATTATACAAGTTCTATCAAAATTTTAAAAATCTTGGTAATGCCTTCAAGAACAAAACATATCTCTATCTGGCATGAGTTTCTAAGAGAGAAAGTTGTTGAGAATGAAGTTGGAGTATGTGCCTAGTACAGAGGATTAAATAGTAGATATTTAAATCATAAAGGCTCTTCCAAAAGATACATTTGAGTATCTCATACTCAAGCTAGGGGTTATTTCCCCTCCTTTCAACTAGGTGCATAAGATGGTGCATTCGTCTAGGGAGCAATTCAAGATGTGTTCTTTATCCTCTAGACTAATGAAGGCTACCTCTCAAGGGGAGAAAGTAGTGATGTCTTTGGTTGGTGTAATCATGGGGAGCATATATGTTATGCCTAAAAGGGAGAGAGAGATGTGAAGTATGTAGGTGTTTCCCTTTTCCATTGATTTCAAAGGGGGAGATAAGTATAAAAAACATAGAGAAAAGGGGAGAGAGAATTGGAGAGAGAAGTATAAAATGAAAGAAATTTCCAAGTGGGGGGAGATCTTCTTGAGTGTTGGAGATGTAGAGATGCTTTTGTTGTTGATAGTTTTTCAAACAGTGTTTCCATCAATGAAAAATGGGGAGATTGTTGCACTATGTTTTCATTAGTATTGTTATTAATGTCAACCTCTAGTGTGGTGGTGATGATAAGATGTTTGTGGTGATGACTAGGTGTTGTAGATGTAACATGGTCACTTGGTTTCCAATTTCTTTTGAGAAAATTTGTATAAAGAGTGTACAAGGTGTCAAGGATGTGTTATGTGTTGTGCTCCATATTTTTTCATGCTTGACGTTGTGCTTGTACAATTTGGATATGATGATCAATGGTCCTTGAAGTTTTCATATCTAGAGTTTAAGGTTATGGATCATGCAAAATAGAAGATGTGTTTGACAATGTCTTGGACTGTGAAGATGGTTGTTTGGGAGAAATGGAATTACTCTGTATTTCTGCTCATTGAGGTTTCTTGTCTTGTAGATTTGAGAATATGCTAATGATTCTTATATCTATCTTCCCTTGGATGGTTTGGTGTTCATCTATTCTACAAGCTTGGTTCATGTGTTGTGTCTTTGTGGCAGTTTGACTAATTGTACAACATGATAGTATTCTCAATTGCATATGGTTGTGCCAATATATTTGAATATTTTGTTGGTGTTGGAATATTGTTGGATGTTGTGTGATGTTGCTATGTGATTCATTTGATGTTTCTAGACTTGGTAAAGTGGTATGTGGTTGCTTGGTGGTGTTAATGTTGGTTTGGCCAACCTAGCATGTTGGCGCTATTTGCATATGTGCTTTGTGGATTGTGGAAGCAAGGTGAAGCATGTCAGTGTAGATTTGGGTCATGGTTAACCCTTGGTGTGGTCCACCTTAACTTTTTTCCACTATGGAAGTGTTTGGTATTGACCTATTTGGTGGTTGCACGTTTGAGGTGCATACGTTTCATTAAGGCCAACTTAGAGAAGGTTGTTTGAGGCCACAAAGGATATATATGAAAGGTCAATTTTTGGAGAAGGTAGTGTTGTGAAGAGTGGTACAAAATGATGTGTATGTGATCAAGTATCGAGATTTAAGTGTGAGAATGAACACCTAATATTATCAAAAGCAGTGAGTAGAAGGTGTCTACATTTCAGTGTGCTTGAAGTTGTTGGAGGCAATGAGCTGAAGGTTGCAGGTGGTGAAGAGTTGTTGTGGATTCTCCTATTGCTTTGACATAGTGAACCTCCTTGTAACAATTTATTGTATTCTCTTTCTATTCGAGCAATGAACCCTTGGTAGTGTTCCATTCTTTCTTTTGGAAAATGAGTCCTTTGGGAAATGAGCTCCTCCAACAGTGATCCCTTTGTAATTAGTGTTGATATTCATATATATGTGAGTTAATCCTCATCGTGGTTTTTCCTTGATTAGGGTTTTCCATGTAAATATGGTGTTCTATTGTGTATGATTGTTATTGTGTTTCAATTGTTTACATCCATGCTAATGCTTAATAAGGGTTTGAAGATTAATGAGGGTTTAAAGGTTTTAATGCACAACTGATTCACCCCCCCTCTCAATTTTCCTATGTGTCTAACATCTCTATGCTTAGGTATCCTTCATAGTTCATTGCTTTCCACTAATATAATTATAACATGAATTAACACTTGTGCCATATCAACAAGGCTATAAATAGATAATGGGGTGTCTTGTGGGATTGATACATCATTTTCCTAAGGAATAAAATGCATTGATAAGCCACAAGGCATATGATCATTACCTTTTTCATTTATCTTCTTTCTCTTATCTATAGCTCCATCTACTAGTTGATAAGGATTGCACGTTTCTATTTTTAACAACACATTCCCTTTTGAAGTGTCTTTCATAGGTGCATGTGTCTCATTTTTTCCATATTTAGGGACAAACTTCCTCTTGTTCAATATATTTTACATTGAATCTTCACCCTATTTCCTAATTATCTCTTTGGGGTTGTCATTATTTATGTTGTTCTTTGTAGGAGGTTCTTATTTTTTTCAACTAGGAACTTATATTCTTGGGGCTACAATATTATTCTTATTATTTAGAGGGATAATCCTTTTCATCAGTTGATACCCATTCAAGTAAAATCATAAATGTAGCCTCAACAATAATTCTCTTGTCTTTAGAGGGTATCCTTTCTTCATACATATACCTCATAATTTCTCTCAAATATTCAAACTAATTGAGTGACAACTCATATTGCCTTGGAGCTATCTTGTGATCATTTTGGAATAAATAATTAATTATGCTCTTATGGTCATAATAGTCATCCTCTCCATCCCTAAACTACTATTGAGATATCATCTAAATGATTAATATACACATCATGATACTAAGTGTTTTCATTCTCATAGAATTGCCCCTCATTTCTATTATTATCTAAGGTAGTAGTACAAATTATAGGTTCATGGGAAGGTAGAAAATTTTACACCATAAAGAGGCACATTGGAAGTGTATGTTTTATTTTGTAAGAGGTTCAAGTGGAATCCTACCCTATTATTTGTAATCTTGGTAATCTACAACATTTTTCCTATCATATTGTTGTGATCATTTAGACCATTCATAGTTGTATGAACAATTATGTAGATGTTGAACTTCATTGAAATGAGTTAGGACATTAGGTGGTAGCAAACCTTTTTCATTTCTCACTGTTGCATAGATGGTTTTCATTGCACCAAAAGATCGACTTGTTAATTCCCGATATAATTTCCAACGTTAATGAATCCACAAGAGGTGGTTAAGCCATGTTACGAACCTAAGTGCTACATTGCACAACATAAGGAGACCAAGGGCACACAGCTTGCAACAATACCCCCAACACAAGCAAGGGGTTTAAACCCATGACCTAGGCTCTAATACCAATTTTTGCATAGATGGTTACCATTGCACCAAATGATCGACCTATTAATGTTTGATACAACTGTTAGAATTAATGAATCCATGAGAGGCAGTTAAGCCATGTCACAAACCCAAGCTCTGTGTTGCGCAACACAAGGAGACCAAAGGCGCACACCTTGCAACACTCACAACCTTGTAGGATAGGTCCTCCACAAGTCCCATCATCTTCTCCAAATTTTTAAAGTTATTTAAAGGTTTATATGATGTCATTCTCTTCTAGGTTGAGCTAACTTGAGATCTCCCCTTGTTTGTTGTTTACTTGAATCCCTCATCTTAACCTCATTATTAATTGTAATGGTACATACCTCCTTGAAAGTTTTTGGATTCTTGTCCCTAAGACAATATCTAATATTTGTATCAGTAAAGAACAAGGCACATGGATTCATTTGATTTCAATGTAATTGCAATTTCCTTATTAACATAATAAATGTGCTATTAAAATCAACCACAATCTCATTCACCCCCTTTCTTAATGGTAGGGAGCTCATGAATTAAATTTCTTAATGATAGCGATCTCATGAACTGAAATCCCATGTGTTAATGCTATTATTAAGAAGGGTCATATACCATTCCTTTGCACTTTCTTCAAGGGATTGGACAAAAAGAGTCATCATCCCATCCTCATCTTCAACCTCATATCAAATGGTGACATTAATAAAATGTGTAATATTCTCTTCTCTAGAGATTGCATTATTACCTTGGAACATTGGGATATTTCCCCTAGTTTCATTCGGGATGATGTTACGATAACTAGGTATACCAATGAAATCTAGTTTATCGTACCTATTAGTGCCAAGGGGCTATCTCATTAGAGAAAATATGAGTTGTTCTGCCTATTGATTTTCAGAATGCTACATTACAACTTAAATATTACACACAAATAATAAATTATATTTCTCTCATTGTATGTTTTCAAATTCATATCCATTACATATCTATAAGAGTTTCATATCTTATATTATAGGGAATCTCCTATAACAAATCTCTTTATACAGATTGGTTATTTTATCAACTCAAACAAACACTTCCAATTAATAATTATTGTTTTAACAACTATGATAATGATATAAAATTCCTAAACACCCCCTATATTACATAATTCTCTAAATGGGGATAAGTGAACCAATAATATTTGATGACCACATTTGGTAGCTCATCAAAAATATAAATTATGAGTTGGGACATACACATCTACTCATGATAACCAATAGTGGAACACACCTCACTATGCTTTTGGACTTTATGCAAGGATAGGGACAAACATATCTACCCATGGAACCAAAGATAGGGACTAACACTTCTATCTAAGGTCTTACAATAAACTAGGATAGGGACAAAC
This sequence comes from Sequoia sempervirens, assembly GCA_007258455.2. Classification (NCBI taxonomy): domain Eukaryota; kingdom Viridiplantae; phylum Streptophyta; class Pinopsida; order Cupressales; family Cupressaceae; genus Sequoia; species Sequoia sempervirens. The sequence continues at coordinate 100,472 of VDFB02106515.1, read as the reverse complement.
TCATCTAAACAATATCAAAGATATGAACAAGGACACACACATTTTCTCATTAAAATCATGATTGGGGACATACACTTCCAATCATAATCACCAAATTTCATGATTGGGGATAGACACATCTAATCAATAGAAAAACACTTGTAATCGGGGAAACACATATTCAATCACAATCAACCAACAAATGTGATTGGGGACAAACACATCCAATCACAACATAACAAATTTGAGAACTAGGTCCTTGTTGTCGCATATGTAGCCATCACTATAGATCACTGCCACCTTGATCACAATTGATACGAGACAATTACCAGTACCACTTGGAATCCGATCTTGGCTTTAGTTATTTTGTCACAATCAGTTTTATCACTAAAACACTTTTGCAACCCCATCGCTAGTGACTGGAAAGACGTCATTGAATTTCCTCCAACCTCCTATGTCTCCAAACCCCTCCCCCGCTCCCCAAAAAAACAAAAAAATAGACGCCACATACAAGCGATAGTTACATTCAATTACAACTGATTTTTTGATATTGACAAGATGTTAACATAACGATAATTCCCAACCATGTAACTTAAATAAAATAACACAAATTATTCAAATTTTTATTAAGACCAAAATAGGCTGTAAAATTGAGCTAAATTTTTACTTCATACCTAATGCCTGTTGGATTATAGACGACTTGCATATTAAATTCATTTTACCCTTTGATCTTTTTAGTGAAGGAAACTCTAACAATACCAAAAGTTTCTCCATATGTAATATAAAAACAACCAACAAAATTTAGATCCAACAGAAGTCGTAATTTTACTCAACGTCTTCACCTCAGTCTTGACAAATTCCTGAGAAAAGGTCTTCACTTCCTTCAATTCTCCAATGGTTATCTCAATCTAGATGAAATATGCCGATACTACAATAATGATTATCACCTTCTTCACTGCAATAATGATTATCACCTTCTTCAAATATGCCGATACTGCATTTTCTATATCTAATTACTCTATCTTGTTTCTCCTTTCAAATCTATTCCTTCTAGAAACTATGAATGAGGTGTTGAATTTTTGCACACAGGGGAGAAATAACGAAACAAAGTATTTCTAAATCACAGAGATGATCAGTCAATTTTTTGAGGTTGATTTTAATGTCATCTGAAAAATTGAGTGTGAAGTCTAATTGTTGTCTTTTTGTCTTCATCTTCTCATGACTCTTGATTTCGTCTTCATCTTCTCACGACTCTTCATTTTCGTCTTCATCTTCTCATGACTCTTCATCTGCCCTGAAGAGAGTAATATATATTCTTTCTCTTGGTGATAGGCTGAGATGAAATGTAATCTTGTTGTTGCAAATAATAAGAGTTATTTTTCTTAATTTTTTCGTGGATGTAGTCATTATGGTGAACCACGTAAATTGTCGTTGTGTGTGTTTATTATGTGTGTGTCCATAATTGCTCAAACCTGAATTTGTTTATGTTTTAATTTTCTCTTTTAAAATTAACACAGAAGACTTTTGCAAAATAATACATAGTAAAGACTAATCGATATTCTAAAATATGGGTTTGACAGGATCTCATAGCTCAAGTAAGCAAATAATTATAGAATTATCCTTTGCAGATTAACACACCACTATTATTAGCTGATCTAATACCATATTGGTTTTTAGAATGTTACGTTACAACTGCAAATATTACACACAAATAATATTATATTTTTTTCCTTATATGTTTGAAATCATATACATTATATATTTATAAGAGTTTCATAGAGATCTTATAACAACTCTCTATATAGATGGGTTGTTTTAACAACTCAAACAAACATTCTCAACTAATAATTATTGTTTTAAAAACTATAGCAATGATGTAATATTCTCAACACTTCCAAGGTTAACATTAATATTCTTCCCTCCATTTTATGTCTTTGCAATATAGCTCATTGGTTATGGACATTCCATTGTTGAAATAACAAATAGTATGTAGATTATCTGGAGGAATATGTTTTGAGTATTTTGATCATGATACTTATTATTCTTGAATTTGATATTAAGGGTTGTTTTCATATTTTGGTGGGATTACAATTCTTGTTGCCTCTATACTAGTTGATCAATTAGGTCTCCATTATGATTGGTCCCTCTATCTCTATGACCATTTTTTGATTTTATGGTTACACCAAGATCATGGAAGGGAGCTCCTACTCTTGTTTAGTTCCATATTTAGAATATGTGGTGATAGGAGAAGGATGAGGGGTGTCCCTTAAATTCCTAATATGTGTGAGTGGAGGAATTTTAGGATTCAATCTCCTTAGTGCATAATTATTGGAGGGATCTCTCTCTTTGCAAGTTAGGTGGCATACCATAATTATATTTAAAAATCATTTTACCTATTCTAATCATGTTTTTGACATATTCATCTAACATATGTTGATATCAATTTCTTAAATCTAAAACAAAATTCTTCCTACTAGATGAGACAACTAATTTAGTACTTTGCAAATTATTGAAGGGGGATATACATGAATTTTTCTCTCCATTTAGTTTTCCTTCTTCTCAAATAAATTAAAATTATATTAGGATATCCCTAACTTCTAGAACCTCGACATTTTTCCATTTTTTAATTTCTATGACACTTCTATTATTTTTAAGTTTGATTTATAATAGAGAAGCCACTCTTATTATTAGAGGTGACTTGATTCTGAATACACTCAACTATAAAAATTATTTAATAGTATCACTAGTGATCTTCTGATTGATGTTATACATGGAAATGATACAAAATGTTGGGTTTGAAAAGAAAAATCCTACATCCTAGATATTTTATTCATCTTCAAGGCTAATATTTTGTCATCAAGAAGGGAAATAAAGGATATCAATAGACTTAAGATGGTTATAGGTCAAATTCAAGAGTGGGCTATCTCTCCTACATCTTGAGCTCAACTTCAACTATGAAGTGTATTCCTAGGGGTATACCTTAATAGGTATTAGGATCAAACAACATGGACAAGAAAAATATACAACTACACCCAATTGCACACTTGACCCCATATTTTTCCACTCTAGGTTGAGTGAGACTAGTTTCATTAACCCCTAATATAGTTGATTAAAAGGTAAAAACACAATCCCCATGAAATAATTCCTTTCAAGGCTTCAATAATAATTTTTCCTTGTTAAACTACACTTGATCATGAGTGCTCAACACTAATTTATAGTTTTAAAGGGTAGAGAATGTATGAGTTCCCAAGATTGGTTCCTTGTAGTTGATATAGTCAAATGTATCCATTAGAACATCACATAAAAATAAAACAAAAAAGAGTATATACTTAATTATCATCAATCAAACTTATAAACACTCTCATTTAGCATATAAATTACCAATATAAAATTGAATTGCATTGATTTAAAATGCTATAACATTTATTAAGAATTTGTTACATATGCACCATCACATATGGTGAAGAAAATTGGAAATAACAACAAGCATGTCGTACTTTTCTATTTAAAAAATGTCAAAGTGTTCACAATTGATTTAGGAGACAAATCATTACATACATTTCTGCTATAACTATCTCTGCAAGTTTTAAGTGAAACCCTAATGGTGGATCGACTTGTGACTAGGAAGACCCTAGAATGTTTTACACCCTTTATTTGTGAAAAATATGTTTAAATTGACCAACCTAGTCTTCATTGAAGAACATAAATATATATTGCAAACCCTAGGTCATTAGTCATGAATAAGGAAATGTGTGAATTTTTGGACCTAAATATATTTGATGCTCCCTCGCTAGTTTGTTCATCAATGCTCCACATAAAATGTACTTTCTAGGTCCATCAAACCAAGAAAATTCAATAAAAATCATTGAGCATATTAAATATTTATAGGTTTGGATTGTAAGAGAAAGGAAACACCCATGAAATATGTTGAAACAATGGCCATGGAGACAACATGGAGGTTAGGGTTATATGACTTCAACCACCACAATAAATTTCACATAAAACCAATCATGCACATTCAATAAAGACAAACGAGGAGGTTGACCAACACACCAAACACTATAGGGGAAACATCATGGAATTCACCATTAAAAACCTTTATAAATCATGTGCAATTCCACATGTGACCTTATTGGAAAATCTATGAGATCTACTAAAAAATATTTTTAAACATAACTAAAATCATTATTCTATAAAAAGGTTTGCTACAATAAATTCAACGTGGTCATGACATTATTTTATAATAAACTTGGTGCTCCAAATGAAAAAAAACTACTCTAGTAAGAATGTGGTCAAAATAGGAAAAATTTAAAACCTAACCACCTTTCATTAAATCATATATGAAAACCACTTGAACCATGTGCCAAAACCATACTCAAAATATCTTAGATGAAAAAATATATGGTTCTATCTATTGTCAATACTTTTTCCTATCATATCAATTCCTTTTCAATGACCATGTGACCATTCGGGTTGTTCTAATGAGTTGTAGGGAAAATTGGGAAAAAATGGTAGGCCTATCAAGCTTCAAAACTTAGGATAAACTCATGTCAAAAATCTTTGTATTTGAAAATGTTAGACTTCAAAGTTTAGACGTGACAAGTGCTTCATACAACTAGGGGATATAAGATAAGGGAAATTTGATCTAGAAAGTTCAAAGAGGATAAGCAATGGAAAATTTCAAGGATCAATCATTTAAAAGGGGTCATACAACTAAGGTATGATGGAAGGGGGAATTATGAGGGTTCATCTCAAATGAAAACGGGAATGGGGAAATGATAGGGTTCAACATTCAAGTTTACCTTGTGACGAGTACCATGATGAGGGGAAGCCAAATATCTCACCTCTAAAAGACTTTGTGAAATTTTGGGTTAACATGAGGGAAGCCAGAGTTTGATGGGAACACACATAAGTCCAAAATTTGAAACTTATTAGATAACTTTTGTTATAGGAAAGAGAAAAAAAAAAAAATTGGAGATGGAAGAATATATGCTTGATAGAGTAAAGATAAGTGGAATTATGTAATATGTCATAATGGGGCAGGAAATTTTGACATACTAGGGAACAAAGGGAATCAAGTGGAAGAAAAAAAGCATGATACACAAGGAAAATCTAACAAATTCAACACTTCACATAGAATTAAACATTTAAAATTTGTAACCTAGGGACTTACACATTCCTAAAAAAATTGGCAACTACAATACAATATAAGCACATGGAGAAAATTTAGAACAAATATGTAATTTTGAGTGAGGGAGACTCATGTGAGACTTCTCAGATTAGTTATAAATGGGGCCAAAGATAGTCAAAATACACAAAAATAAGGGAACTCAAGAAAATTTCTAGAGGAAAAATTTTGACTCTCAACAAACCATACTAAGACAAGATAGACAAAAGTTCTATTTATTTCATTATACTTTAATTTGGATTATAAAATAAAATAATGTATTCTAATTAAAAATAGACAACACATGCCAATAATATCCTTAAAGTTTTAAAGTTTTCTATTTTTAGTTTAAATTTTGGTAAAGTTGACACTTCCATGTTATAAAATTCTATTACTCCCTATTTTCTTGTCAAAATCAACCATTTATTTTCTTTTGAATTGTATAAAAAAATAATTTTTCTATTCTTCTATCCATCTTAGGTGTAGTCCTCATCTTAACCCATTCTCTAGTATGTCTAATGATAATATCCATTTAGAAGACATAGGTCAATCCTAATATATCAATGGTACAAATAAATTAGATCATGGTACTTAGTTTGAATAAATAAAACAAAAAACCTAATACACACCAAAAAGCTCTAACTTATTAAGGTGATAGGAAAACTTGATATTGGATCTAACACATCACCACTAGTAGATTCCCTTCATACTGTCCTAGAGCCCTCCTACTTGCTATTTCCTATGTTATGAAAATATTTAAGGGAATTAGTTGGATCATCACAAATATACCTCCTAAAGATGAAGTTATACTATTCAATTATTTTCCCCATCCACATTCCTCCAATGTTCCTCCTCTCTTTACCCTTACTTTTCATTATTTTATTCCCCCTATCACCCCTTATTAAACATTAACTCTTGCTATTATTGAATATGTAATACCCAAATTTACATAGGAAAAAAACATAAAAAAACCAAAAATATCTACACAATTGATAATACAACAAAAAAACACAATTGTTTTGCTACATACAATTGGTACTAATCATACATAAAAATATATGTTATAAAATGCAAGGGAGAGAAGGATAAAATAACAAGAATAGATGGGTCGCATGCATCTGCATTCATTGTATCCTATGCTAATATAGGAAAATTCATTAAAAAAAAAAACATAAAAAAACTAATGCCAAAGAGAGAGGCACCCTCATAATAATTTCTCCACCAAGGTACTAGATAATAAGAGTGAATACCACACCTTCCCAAATATTAACCAAATTAAACATACTAAACCCAATAAAGACTATACAGAAAAAGCTCTTTCTTAAACTAGTGTATTAAACATGTTGAGAAAATACATTCATCTACTTAATGTTTTCACTTTAAATACATTAAAAAGGTATAATTTAATTATTTACTTACTTTAATCTTTTTGAAAGATAAATATATGAAATGGAAGATAGTATATAAGTGAAAAAAGTACATTTTCAATAACATGATCATATTTTAGCATAGATTTAAGAAATAAGTTTTCTTGGTTTTATTTCTAATATATATAGATAGGTGACTGTAATATATCATGATCGATCAATTAATTAAAATTAAAAAAATATTATATGGAAAAGTGCTAACATTTGGATAGAAAAATTATAAATATGTATAGCTCAAATATGGATTCCTCCTTCAAACATTTAATCATGAACTATCAATGAAAAGTATTAGGAGTTCATGAAAAATTTATCTTTAGAACCACTCATGTTTATGTAAACTAAAGATCACATGGCATCAAATATAAATCCCATAGTGAAAAGGATGAGAATGTTAATGATACTTTTCCAAGTGATAGGGTCACTTCTCCCAACATCAAAAATGGGCACTCCCATCATTCTTACACATATCTTGTCCCACCAACCCTTTTGTTAATTACACCACCCTCATCACCAACCTGTTGAACCTCATCATCCCCACCACCAACCCTTCATTGTCCCTATCATCTCCTTCACCAACCTTAGCAATCCATCATTGAAGACCAATAAAATTAAAAACCATTTGTCTTTGATGAAGCTATCATGACCTTTATGTGACTTCAATACAATATCTTCTTAAGGGATCATAAAATGAGATTTAAAATTAACTTGGATACATTAGCATATACAAGGAACCCGTCTAAATTTCTAAAATCCTTGCACTGAAAAATTATAAATTGTAAGTATTCCAAAGGCTAAAGTCACAAGAATCTATCTAGATTAAAAAATCCAATTTTCCTAAGTTAGCCAATCAAAATCCAAAAATCTAGGATTCAAATATCTATAGATCGAAAAATTTAAAGTTTAGTTGGGCCCCAAAATATATTATTTAAAAATTGAGGACACCAAATTATAAATCCATGAATTTTAAGCCAAAATTCAATCGTCTGTCATTCCAAAAATAAAAATTTTAAAAATCTATTAAGGCCCAAAAAATTTGATATCCCAAATCCCAACAATTCAAATATGCAAGTAAAAATCAAACAAGCTAGAACACAAAATTAATTTTAGTTCCAAAATATGGAAGTATGCATTACCAAATCCAAAATCCAAAGTCCCAAAATTAAAGAATCTTGAAATAAAAAATCCCCCAAGCCAACAAGTCCTAAAATTCACAAATCCAAAGTCACCATCACATCTAACAAAAGATCTAGTCTTAGAATTGTTAGTCACTCAAATATTCAAGCTCTCAGGATCACCTGCAAAACCAAATTAACCTTTTACAAGGGAGAAATAAAGAGCATAAATTTTCAATAATGGATGCAAAATATATTAGATCAAATGCGATTAATAAGTATGTACATGAAATACAAAATGCATGTATGAGACCTTTCTTATTATATATCCAAGGTTGAGAGATATGACTAACTAGGATAATGACAAGTGTCTCAATCCTATGTCATGTGAAAAATATGGGATACATTAAGATAATATCGCATGAAAAGTAAGAATTTTAGAAAGATTTATAACTTGCTAAGTAAACTTAACATGTGGAAATGTTCTAACTAGGAACTAGTTAGATAATATACCTTGTTCACACTACAAAGGGGGAAACTGGATAGGAAATGCCCATGTTCATACCAAAACCCCCCTTAAGTTAAACTTAGGGAGAATGATGAGAGAGTGAAAATGATGAAAATATGGGTCTTGAATAATAGGCCATGTTAGGTGCCCATGTACAAATGTAATCTCTCACAAATAGAGAAAAGGAGAAAACCTAGTGGGACAAAAATCCTCCCCAAAGGAGAGAAAAAATAAAAGAAAAAATCTCTCTAGAGGATGAGATGGAAAAAAACCTGTATGAGGAAAAATTCCCCCGATTGATGAAGGCACAACCCGAGACTTAGAAAATAACCCACAAACAAGAGAATAATTTTATTATTCAGAAAATGGAGCTTCTTACATGCAGAGGATCTCAAATCCCCAAGTTTTACAACACATGTAAGTTATAGAAAGCTACAGAATCACCCTTTCGCAATATGCGAGCTTGTCCCCAAAAAGTTACCCAAAAATTAGAAACCTGCCCATAAATAGAGCTCCTCTTTTGTTTGGAGCCAAAAAAACATTCAAATTTGAGTTTAGGCGGTTTGGCGCTGAAAAATTACAACATAAAGTTCAAATTTCAAAAGAACATTTGCAATTGTATCTTCTAGAAAGTGCGCCAACTTCCCGGGGCCATAACTTTTGATCCGGGACTCCAATTCGTGAACCGTTTGAACCGTTGGAAAGGTATTGACGTCAACAACGCACTTGAAATCTGATATTCCAATTTCAGCAAGTTTTAGGGCTGATACAGGAACTCTAAGTGCCTTAAATCTAACTCAGAAGATTTTCAGGTGAAAATTTGGGCAACTAAAACTGCAATATCTTTCAACCCACGAATAGAAAATAAAAACCATAAATTGGGAATTTCATTATGATGAAAAGGGTATCCAAAAATGTAAAAACATCTAAAAACCAAGAAACTTGAAATTTAACTATTTTTGGGTGATGCAAGATTGCCCTTACACCACTGGATGCTCTTGCATCACCGATAAGAGGGATAAGAGAGACCATGGAGCCCCCCTCAATGCATAATCTATGCAAATTCTACATGATTAAAATTAGATGTAGAAGATGGTCCATGATCATTGAACAATGTTCCTCCCATTGGGAAGCAAAAAAATTACTAAAGTTGTATGGATTATGTTTCCCATTCCTAAAATGAATATTAAGGAAGAAAAAAATATATGTATAAAGTATTTAAAAACTACTCACGTGTCTCCATGTTGATGGTGAAAGTTTCCACTACCAAGTCAGTTGTTCTAGGCCACATTAAAGAAGATGACAATCTAGAATCTAGTAGATATGTATGTATAATAGTATCCAAATACAAAGATGTATCCTTTGAAGAAAAATATGCCTCCTCTAAATCATGCTCAAAATTTCCTACACTCATGTCAAACTACATGATGAATGATCATGTGGATAAGGAACAAGAGGGCTTGAATGTTCCCTCACAACAACAAAATGTGGATTATTAATTTTATAAAGTGAAATATTTTTATTAAAGATCTCAATTTTTTTTTCAAATTATGTTCTATAATTTTAATTTTATTTTAATATTTTATTTTCCAAGACACATACTTCTTTATAAATTTTCAATGTAAAACTATAAATAATATTTAAACACTAATTAAAAAAAATGCAAATTTCAGGGAGAATACCAAACCTTTTAGTCCCAAAAACATAAAATGTATAAACAAGTCCCCTAGTGAAAACTGTTGTGTGACACTTTTGGACCAAAGAATAATAAAAATAAAGGATGTATCCGAGGGTGAAAACCTTTATGAGGCACCCAAGGATGGAAGGTTTAACACTATCCCTATATGAATCAAGAGATATATCTAGTTCTTATTGAGAAAACCCAAGAGGCAAACATCAGTACTACAGATAGTGTTAGTATAAAATACTTTGCAACTTCTTTATCTAAGGAGGAAAGGATCAATTTCATGGAATTTTTCCAGAATAGACAAATAAACTTCACATGGTCCTACACAAACATGCATCCAGATTGGATCCTAATCTAGTACTACATCATCTAATAGTAAAACTAGGGGCACAACCAGTAAAGTAGAAGCTACGCAAAATGCAACCTCAAATAGAATTGATTATCAAAGTAGAACCTCAAAAGTTGATAGAGGTGGGTTTTATTCAACCAACTGATTATCCGGAGTGGATATCAAACCTGGTTCCTATCACTAAACCCATTGGGGGCATCTACATATGCATGGACTTTAAAGAACTAAATAAGGAATTCCCTAAGGATGATTTTCCTTTACTTAACATAGATATTATTGTGGATTTTTTTGGGAATAGGATTCCATTTAATTGCAATCCTAAACATATTTCATGTATCTCCTAAGTCCCTGGAAAGTGTTCCCCAACACTAGGATTAGAAAGAGATTAAATTTGAATGAAATGAACATGTAAATTGTCATTTGTGATTATTCCTAAATGATAGGAACATGTGGGGACATCCAAGAAGAGCTCCTACAAGATAAGAGAACATGGGGTGCCCACATGGAAGGTGGAACCCACCTTGCTTAAGTTAACTATTTGGAGGATTGATAACACTTCAATAATGCATGTTTTTGTTCCTACAAATTAGGGATTGATATTTACATGAGTGGAGTTCAATTCAATTCAATTAAGTATCAGTTCAGTTCAGTTCATTTTAGTTATGGTTCGGTTATCTTCAGTTGACTGTAGTTAGTTTGAGTTGAATGCTAGTTGACTTGAGTTGCATGACATATAATAGGTGGATACTTTCAGTTAAGTGGGGATGATCAATCATGCATAGTGTTTGCATGAATTGGTGGAGAGATATGTTTTAGTTAAATAATATTGACTTGGGACCACCTTGGGTGCCGAAGTTGGCATCTTTTAGTTAACACCTTTTGCATGAGAAGATATTTACAAGGCTCAATCAAGTGGGCCTATTCTTGGGTGCCAACTTTGAGGTGAAGCTTGCAAGATATTTTCTTGATTGAAATTCAATTTGGGGCACCTAAACTAAGGAAGACTTTGGTTTGACTTTAGGTTACATGGTGGAACTCTACCTGCACAATCTAGGCGTGAATTTTTGAGAGGAGCTTTATGCTCTTGTTTTGTACAACTCTTAGGAGTTTACAATGCTCATTATTGTCTATTAATTGTAGAAAGTGTATTAGATTTTGGAGTAGGTTAGTAGGTTGAGCTTGTGCATGTGTGAGGGTTTGAAGCATGGAATGGGATGTGTGGATTCATGCTTGGTCACATGGAATGCATGGATATCTTTTGATTTAGAAGTGTTCATGGATTATTTGAAGATGTAACAAGTGGATGAGAGTTCTATGAGAGTTTTGTGTAGGTTGTGAAGAAGGATTGTTGAAGGAAAGGAAGCATATCAATCAAGGATTGATACAGTATTATTATAATCTTGTTCTAAGGTTAAATAATACAAGCACTATCGATTTTGGTGGAGTTTTTTCCTGAAAGGTTTTCTCCACGTATATGATGTGTCGCTTCTATCTTCTTGTCTCATTCTTCTACAATCTTCTACCTCTTTCTACAATTGGTAAATTGTTCTAAACAGATAATAATACACAAATAATTATGACAAAGAACACTTAATTAAATCTACAGTATCATAGTTTTACAAGTTTTGAGCTACAATATTACCTTCATTTTCAACATTTGGTATTAGAGATAATGGTTGGGTAGAGTATGGGATGCCTTTCTATTAAAAGTTTGAAGGTTTTTTGGTTGTACTAGGAGCTTTTACTATTGTGTTATTGTAGATTTGTAAAATAATTGTGTTACAATGAGTTCTACTTCTCGTCTAGATATTGAAAGATTCAATGGATCTAGTTATAAGATGTGGAAATTAAAAATAGAGTTGTATGTAAAATTTAATACATGTATTTGGGCTAATGGTTGTAAGACTTGGTATGGCTTGCTCAATCCCTAGAAGAAAAGGCATGGTAACAGAGGAGTTCTCCCAGGTGGTAAGGGGGGGATTGTTGGGTTAAACTAGTTCTTGGATTATAGTTAGTGGATTAACCTTTAGTGGTCTTTAGCACATGGTTTTGTGCTAGTTGTATTGGTCCATGGTTTTGGAGCTCATGGTTTTGAGCCCATGGCTTTGCATGTATGGAAGTCTATACAATGGTTTGGTGAATCCATTGTAAGTGTAGTTGGTATTTTGATGTATGCAATAGTTTGTACAAGACCAAATATAGCCCAACCAGTGGGAGTTCTAAGTAGGTTTATGTCTAACCTTGGTAAAGAACATTAGACTTATGTTAAGAGGGTGTTTAGATATTTATGAGGTACTTATAATTACTATTTGGTTTATAGTGGTGCTAATGATATTAATATTATATACAAATCATTGGACATATAGAGTTTTGTTAATTTAGATTGGGCAGGAGACCTGGACAGTCTGAGGTTGACAAGTGGCTATGTGTTTACTTTGTTTGGAGCTGCAGTTAGTTGGTTGGTAAGAGGAAACCCATGGTTACTTTTTCCACTATAGAAGCAAAGTACATGGTTGCTACACATGCCTCTACAGAGGCAGTTTGGTTATAGAGACTTGGGAAAGGTATTGGTTTTAATTGCAAGAAAATTAGACTTGAATGTGATAGTCAAAGTGCTATTTGTTTAGTCAAAAATCCTATGTATCATGCTCGTACTAAGAATGTTGATGTTCAGTATCACTTTGTATGAGAAATGGTTAAGAGTGGGAAGGTATTGATTGAGAAAGTTGACACTTTGATCAATGTTGTAGATTATCTTACAAAACTAGTTCCTATAGATAATTTCTCTTGGTGCAAGAAGGGCATTGGCCTTGAGTCCTGTACTTGATTAATAATAATGATTCCTTGTTTAGAATAACTGCAATGTATAATGTCAAGTGGGATAATGTTGGGAATAAGATTCCATTTAATTGCAATCCTAAACATATTTCATGTATCTCCTAAGTCCTTGGAAAGTATTCCCCAACACTAGGATTAGAAAGAGATTAAATTTTAATGAAATGGACATGTAAATTGACATTCGTGATTATTCCTAAATGATAGGAACATCTAGGGACATCCAAGAAGAGCTCCTACTAGATAGGAGCACATGGGGCACCCACATGGAAGGTGGAACCCACCTTGCTTAAGTTAATTGTTTGGAGAATTGATAACACTTCAATAATGCATGTTTTTGTTCCTACAAATTAGGGATTAATATTTACATGGGTGGAGTTTAGTTCAGTTATCTTCAATTGCATGTAGTTAGTTTGAGTTGAATTCTAGTTGACTTGAATTGACTTGAGTTGCATGACTAATGAATTCAGTTGCATGAAAGATAATAGGTGGATACTTTCAGTTAAGTGGGGATGATCAATCATGCATAATGTTTGCATGAATTGGTGGAGAGATATGCTTTAGTTAACTAAGATTGACTTGGGACCACCTTGGGTGCCCAAGTTGGCATATTTTAGTTAACACCTTTTGCATGAGAAGATATGTACAAGGCTCAGTCAAGTGGGCCCATTCTTGGGCCCCAACTTTGAGGTGAAGCTTGCAAGATATTTTCTTGATCGAAGTTTAGTTAAGTGTTCAATTTGGGGTGCCTAAATTGAGGAATACTTTGGTTTGAATTCAGATTATAGGGTGGAACTCTACTTGCACAATCTAGGCATAGATTTTTGAGAGGAGCTTTATGCTCTTGTATTGTACAACTCTGAGGAGTTCACAATGCTCATTATTGTCTATTAATTGCAGCAAGCGTACCAAAGTTTGGAGCAGGTTAGCACGTTGAGCTTGTGCATACATTTGTGAGGGTTTGAAGCATGGCACGGGATGTGTGGATTCATTCTTGGTAACATGGAATGCATGGATAGCTTGTGCTTCAAAAGTGTTCATGGAGTCTCTAAAGATGCAATAAGTGGATGAGAGTTCTATGAGAGTTTTGTGCAGGTTGTGAAGAAGGATTGTTGAAGGAAAGGAAGCATATCAATTAAGGATTGATACAATATTATTGTAATCTTGTTCTAAGGTTAAATAATACAAGCACTATTGATTCTGGTGGAGTTTTTTCCCAAAATATTTTCTCCACATATATGTTGTGCCACTTCTATCTTCTTTGTCTCATTCTTCTACAATCTTTTCTATCTTTCTACAATTGGTAAAATTGATCTAAACAAATAATCATACACAAAGATTGTGATAAAGAACACTTAACTAAATCTACAATCTCATAGTTTTACAAGTTTCAAGCTACAATATTACCTTCATTTTCAACATTTGGTATCAGAGCTAATGGTTGGGTAGAGTTTGGGATGCCTTTCTCTTAAAAGTTAGAAGGTTTTTTGGCTATAGTGGGAGATTTTACTATTGTGTTATTGCATATTTGTAAAAGAAGTGTGTTACAATGAGTTCTGCTTCTTGTCTAGATATTGAAAGATTCAATGGATGTAGTTATAAAATGTGGAAACTAAAAATGCAGTTGTATGTAAAATTTAATACATGTGTTTAGGTTGATGGCTGTAAGACCTAGTATGGCTTGCTCAATCCTTGAAAGAAAAGGCTTGGTAAGAGAGTAGCTCTCCCAAGTGGTAAGGGGGGGATTGTTGGGTTAAACTAGTTCTTAGGTTAGAGTTAGTGGATTAACCTTTAGTGGTCTTTAGCACATGGTTTTGTGCTAGTTGTATTCATCCATGGTTTTGGAGCTCATGGTTTTGAGCCCATGGTTTTGCATGTATGGAAGTCTATACAATGGCTTGGTGACTCCATTGTAAGTGGGGTGATCCCACAATATTGGTTTACAATTTCTGGCCAAACTGGACACTGAACTGATTTTTTCTAACTAAATCTTCACTTTCAAACACCTATAGTGGCTAAACTGTGAGGAATTTGAAGATGATGCAAACTAGTGATTTGTGACATTTTTTCTGTAGATTCTAAATATATTTTTTTTCAAAAATTTTGGAACTAGATTGCACTTATTTTTCCATCTCCTTCGAAAACTGGTTTTTTTAATAAACACCATTTTTAAGGAGTGATGCTTACTGTATAACACATAATTTTTTTCCATGAAGGATAAAATTATATATATTTTTTAATTTAGATTTGTAACTATGATATCTACTGCTTCCAATTGGTTTCATAGTGTTTTATTGAATATTTTTTCCTTAATCAAGTTTTGAAGTCAAACCAATTACAATTTAGATATAGACAGACCGTATAACACCTAACTTTTTTTTGTATGTATCGAAATTCAATTTTTTTTGTTGGATTGAGGACTTCAATATCTAGTGCACTCATATTTTTCAAATTTTTTTTATAATCTTCTACTTTTCCAAATGTGCAGAACAGAGAGCTTGATTTTCAGAGAAAAACCTACATTCACAAGAAATAAAAAATAAATATAATAATCAATTTAAATTTAATTAAAATTATACTTTTTTGGAAGCTTATAATAAGGACTACATACTTTAAAAAAAATCTTAAATGAATTCATTTGATCCCCCAAAAGGTAAATCAAAAGTGGTTTTTTATTAGCATTTTGATAGGTGTAAAGGAGACTCCGTTATAGGTATGGTTTAAAACTAGTGGGGTTTTATCCAAGGGGGCTTGGTCTAAAGTGGTTTGATCAAACCCTCTTCAATTGGAATCCTTTAAATGGAACTTTTCAATTCAAGGCTTAAATCATTATATTTTCTAAAAATATCTTATTTTAGCAAAAAACAGGATCTCCCAGTAAGTGTAAATTGCTATTGTGGTAGCACCCAGTGTAGTTGGTAGTTTGATGTATGTAATGGTTTGTACAAGACCAGATATAGCCCAAGCAGTGGGAGTTGTAAGTAGTTTTATGTTTAACCCTGGTAAAAAATATTGGACTTATGTTAAGAGGGTGTTTAAATATTTACGAGATACTTTTGATTATAGTTTGGTTTATCATGGTGCTAATGGTATTGATATTATGCACAGATCATTGGACATACATGATTTTTTTGATTCATATTGGGCAGGAGACTTGGATAGTCAGAGGTCGACAAGTGGCAATGTGTTTACTTTGTTTGGAGTTGCAGTTAGTTGGATGAGTAAGATGCAGCCCACGATTGCTTTTTCCACCACAAAAGTAGAGTACATGGCTACTACGCATGCCTCTAAAGAGGAAATTTGGTTATAAAGACTTGGGAAAGGTATTGGTTTTCATTACAAGAAAATTAGACTTGAATGTGATAGTCAGAGTACTATTTGTTTAGCCAAAAATCTTGTGTATCATGCTCGTACTAAGCATGTTGATGTTCAATATCACTTTGTGTGAGAAATGGTTAAGAGTGGGAAGGTATTGATTGAGAAAGTTGACACTTTGATCAATGTTGCAAATTATCTTATGAAACTAGTTCCTATAGATAAGTTCTCTTGGTGTAGGAAGGCCATTGGCCTTGAGTCCTGTACTTGATTAATAATAATGATTCCTTGTTTAGAATAACTGCAATGTATAATGTCAAGTGGGAGAATGTTGGGAATAGGATTCCATTTAATTGCAATCCTAAACATATTTCATGTATCTCCTAAGTCCTTTGAAAGTGTTCCCCAACACTATGATTAAAAAGAGATTAAATTCGAATGAAATGAACATGTAAATTGGCATTTGTGATTATTCCTAAATGATAGGAATATGTGGGGATGCCCAAGAAGAGCTCCTACAAGATAAGAGCACATGGGGCACCCACATGGAAGGTGGAACCCACCTTGATTAAGTTAATTGTTTGGAGGATTGATAACACTTCAGTAATGCATGTTTTTGTTCCTACAAATTAGGGATTTCCATTTACATGAGTGGATTTAAATTTAGTTCAATATTGATTTAGTTTAGTTTAGTTTAGTTCAATTCAATTCAATTTAGTTATGGTTCAGTTATCTTTAGTTGCATGTAGTTAGTTTTAGTTGAAGGCTAGTTGACTTGAGTTACATGACTAATGACTTCAATTTCATGACAAATAATAGGTGGATACTTTCAGCTAAGTGGGAATGATCAATCGTGCATAATGTTTGAATGAATTGGTGGAGAGATATGTTTCAGTTAACTAAGATTGACTTGGGACCACCTTGGGCGCCCAAGTTGGCATCTTTCAGTTAACACCTTTTGCATGAGAAGATATTTACAATGCTTAGTCAAGTGGTCCCATTCTTGGGTGCCAACTTTGAGGTGAAGCTTGCAAGATATTTTCTTGACTGAAGCTTAGTCAAGTGTTTAGTTTGGGGCACCAAAATTGAGGAAGACTTTGGTTTGACTTCATATTGTTAGAAATATGTGCCTCAATCATCACAGGCTGAAACCTCTACTGGAGCCAAGTCAGTGTGACATTTTATATGTCTGGCCAATGAGCAGTTTGGAACATCATGTTTTGTATAGGTCGCTATGACCTTGGAGGAGTCTCACTGAAAGGTTACTCTTTGGAGTCTTCACTATGACAAGAAGCATTCGGTGTGACCTCTTACCGCTTGGGTAGATCTTTGGCTGATAGGCCATTCTATCGCTTATCGTTGAAACCCTTGGCCGAAAGGCTTAGTTCAAGAAGAAGTCTGGGCGATGTGTTAAAGTCTCTCCAATAGTATGTGATGTATTGAAGTCTTCGGGGTAACTCAAAGGGCTTCAGGGAGAAGTCTCAGTGAGAATGGAATGTCTCGCCGATGATGAGAAGTCATCAGTATAGCTCTTGGCGAACGGTGGTCATCAGTGTAACATATATGTGTTCGATAAGAACTCTCAGTGAAGGTGATATGTCTTGGCGACTGTTGATGACTTCAGGGTGACATCTGTGATCTCGGAGAAATCTCTTGGCGATATTGATAAGTCTTGCCGACTATTGTTTGATGATCGGTATAACATGTAACTTCGGTATAACCCTTAATGACTCGATGTGAGGTCCTGGCAAAGAACGATACTCTTGCTGAATGGTAAACTCACATCTATGAGACTTTTGGACCTTGCTATGATCTCCTGGTGAAAGTGATAGGTCTCACCAACTGCTTGGTGCTTCGGTGTAACACATGAATGCTCGATAGAACATCTTGGTGATAATGATAACTCTTGGCGACATCGATATGAAGCTTTTAGGGCATCGGGGAGACACTTCTTGTGTCTCACTGACATGCTGATACAATGTGAACCTTGTTGACTGTTTGACCGTCCTATGTGGAGTCTCGTGGACCAATAGGAGAAGTTGAATCTTAGTAGTTGGAAGATAGTTCTTTGTGATGGTTCTGTGAGGAAGCTCGATGGACATGGAACGACATGGTTATACTCTGTGATTACAAATTGTGATCGGTTGGGGTTGAATCAATAGATTGCTGGGTGGTTGTATGATCAATAAATGTATTCTAATCTGTAAAGACTATAACTTGAAGGTTCATGTACAAGATTGTTCATGGTGAATGTTGTTGTAAACAAACATTAGAAAGATGAGTCTGGAACTTGTATGTAATCTTTATTACTGAAATACAAATTGACTTCTCTTGGTGTGGTGGGTTTTTCTCCTGTAAGGGTTTTCCCACGTATATCTGGTGTTCATATGTGATTGTTAAATACTCTATTTCTATTGTTTACTTCTTAGTGCATCTTAATTTAACTGTAATTGAAAAATTAAAAATTAAATATGCATTCTTCTCTGAGGATTTGACGTTAGGAGAGTTTTTTCTGCATCTAGCTTTCCTTACAAGTGGTATCAGATCCTGACCAGTTGTGTTATCCTTCTGGGTACGTTGGGTTTTTGGAGTCAATTATATTAAGTGGGAGTCTTGTAGAGTTTGTTATTTCTGATTACAGGCTGAGATGGCTAGCACGTCTGGAAAGATTGAAATAGAGAAATTCAATGGTAGTAAATTTGAGTTATGGAAACTCAAGATGGAAGATCTTCTAGTTGATCGTGATCTGTGGCTTGCAATGTCTGGAACTAAACCTACAGGCATGAAGCAAGAAGATTGGGACCTTGCAGATAGGAAGTCTAAGGGGCTAGTAAGGCTCTATTTTGCAGGCTCAGTTCTTATGAATGTGCATGAGGAGAAGACCACATCTTCTTTGTGGAAGAGACTGACATCTATTTATCAGGAGAAGTCCTTAGTGAATAAACTATTCTTGAGGAAGAAGCTGTATTCTTTGAGAATGCAGGAAGGAGGGTATGTAGCTGATCATTTGCATGCATTTAATATGTTGATTGCTCAATTGACATCTGTTGGTGTAAAAATTGATGAAGAAGATCACTGTATGCTTCTACTGTGTTCTTTGCCAAACTCTTGGGATCATCTGGTGATGGCTATTGGTAGTACAACATCGAATTTCAAGATGGAAGATGTTGTTGGTTCTTTGTTGTCAGAAGAGATGAGAAGGAAATCTTTTGAGATGGCTAAAGAAGCTCTTGTTGTCAGAGGAAGATCGAAAGAGAAAGGCAAGAAGAAGGACAAGAGATCAAAATTGAAATCAGAGGGGAGATCAAAGTCTCCTGGCAAGAAGTCTAAGGTGAAGTGCTGGAACTGTGGGCAACCTAGTCATGTTTCAAAGGATTGTAAAGAGGAGAAGAAGAAGAAGAAGAAGAAGTATTCCTTCGACAATGACTCTTTTCATAGTGATGCAGACGCCTTCATTGTAGCCTTGGCTACACAGGCATCTGATGATGTCTGGCTGATTAATTCTGGAGCATCTTTTCACATGACATCTCATAGAGACTGGTTCACAAAGTATGAAGAATACAATGGTGGAAAGGTGTACTTAGCAAGTGATTCAACTTTGGAGATTGTTGGCCATGGAAGAGTTAGAATCCAATTTCCTGATGGCAAAGTAAAGGGAATTAATGATGTAATTCACATACCAAGTTTGGCTCAAAATCTACTGTATGTTAGTAAGCTTAATGATATTGGAGTACAAGTCACATTCTCTAGAAATGGCTGCAAGATAACTAGAGGTTCAATGGTGCTGGCTAGAGATGCTCAAATTGGTACCCTGTACAAGCTAGATGCACATGCTGTTCAATGTAACAGTGTCTCTGGAAAGCCACTGAAAGCTACTCATGAAGGTAAAGAGGGAAATATCCCTAATTATGTAAACTCTATGGAAGTAAAACTTCCAGTAGAGAAGACTATGCTCCGGTATCATAGGTTAGGCCACATAGGAGAAAAAGGTTTAAAAATCTTGAAGAATAAAAACCTGGTTGAGGGGCTTGAATATTGTAATCTCGAATTTGAATTCTATGAGCATTGTATATATGGAAAACAACACCATGTTTTGTTTTACTCAAGTCCTCATAAATCCTTTGGTTTGCTAGATTATATTCATTCAGATGTGTTTGGTCCAGTGGGTGTTCCTTCTTTGTCTAAATCAAGATACTATGTGTCATTCATTGATGATTATTCAAGAAGAGCATTTGTTTATTTTTTGAAAAGTAAATCAGAAGTGTTCAATGGATTTAAGGAATTTAAGAATCTTGTTGAAAATTAGACTGGTAGAAAAATAAAATGCTTAAGGACTGATAATGGCAGTGAATTTTGTTCTGATGAGTTTGAAAGATACTGTAAAGACCATGGGATTAAAAGACATAAAACTACACCTTATACTCCACACCAAAATGGAGTTGCAAAAAGGCTCAATAGGATAGTGATGGAGAGAGCACGAAGTATGTTGAGTAGTGCTGGCTTGGAGGAGAAGTTCTGGGCTGAGGCTATTGCTACTACATGTTACTTGATTAATTGTTCTCCAAATTCTGCTCTTGTTGAGAAAACATCTTTGGAAGCATGGTCTGGTAAGAGGCCCTCTCTTATACATATTCATTTTTTTTGGCTGTGAGGCATATGCTTATGTGCCGTATGAAAAGAGATCTAAATTGGAGAACAAAGTTGTCAACTGTATTTTTATTGGCTATAGTATTGGCATAAAAGGATACAAGCTTTGGAATCCTGATACAAAAAAGGTTGTATACAGCAGAAGTGTAATCTTTCGTGAGTTGAAACCTTCTAATTTGGATCTTCATTCAGAGACAAAGTCTAAAAAAAATAAGGATGTAGCTTTAATTCCTCCTACACCAATCTAATTTGGATCTTCAGTCAGAGAAAAATTCTAAAAATAATAAGGATGTAGCTTTAATTCCTCCTACACCAGAGAAAGAGGAATTGAAAATTCAAAATGTACCTGAAACTGAGGAGAGCTCAAGTAGTTCCGAGAGTTCTGAAGAAGAAGAAGAACCTCAGCCTCAGCCTCAGCAAGTGAGGAGGTCAACTTGTGAAAGAAAATAACCTAATAGGTATGGGTTCTCTTTGATTGATTCTACTTATGCCTATGGTTTGATTTCTAGCACTGATGAACCTAGGACTATAAAAGAGGCATTTAGAATGTATGATTCAGACTCTTGGTTAGAAGCCATGGAAGAAGAGATGGAATCATTAGAAAAGAATGATACCTAGAGTCTGGTGCCCTTTCCTGAAGGCAGAAAAACTATGGGCTGCAAATGGGTATTTAAGAAAAAGATTGGTCTAGATGGCAGTGTAGAAAAGTACAAGGCAAGACTGGTTGCAAAGGGTTATTCCTAGGTCGAGGGTATTGATTATGGGGAGATATTTTCTCTTGTGGCAAAGCTGACATCTATCAGATTTCTTTTGTCACTTGCACCAGCATATGACTTAGAGGTCGAATAGATGGATGTGAAGACAACATTTATTCATGGTGATCTTGAAGAAGAAATCTATATGTCCCAGCTTGAGCACTTTGTTGAAAAAGGTAAAGAAAAACTGGTATGCAAATTAAAGAATTCTCTGTATGGGTTAAAGCAGTCCCCTAAAATGTGGTACCAAAAATTTGATACTTTTGTATTGTCTTTGGGATTTGTGAGATCAAAATATGATCACTGTGTATATTATAAAGTTGAAAGTGATCGAGTTCTTATTATTGCTCTCTATGTTGATGATATGTTGTGCATAGGCAATAGTAAGCTAATGATTTTTGATCTTAAGTCTCAGTTGTCTGCTAAGTTTGAAATGAAGGATCTTGGTGCAGCAAGGCATATTCTGGGGATGGAGATAACTAGGGATAGGAATAATAGAAAACTATGGCTCAGTCAAAGTAAGTATATTAGGACTGTTCTTGAGAGGTTTTGTATGAATGATTGCAAACAGCTAGTGGTTCTAGTCTTGTAGGGAACGAAGCTATATGTTGAGGACTATCCAAAATCTCCTACTGAGATGGAGGACATGACCAATGTACCCTATGCTAGTGCGGTTGGAAGTCTCATGTATGCAATAGTCTGTACAAGGCCAGATATTGCCCAAGCAGTGGGAGTTCTTAGTCAGTTTATGGCTAATCCTGGAAGGACACATTGGGATGCTGTAAAGAGAGTTTTCAAATATTTGAAGGGCACTTCAGATTTTGCTTTGTGTTACCATGGGAATTCAGTTGAATCACAGAGGACTCTCAGTATTCAAGACTATGTGGATTATGATTGGGTAGGGGACATTGATAGTAGGAGGTCCACCAGTGGATACATTTTCATGATGAATGGTGGTGCAGTGAGTTGGATGAGCAAGCAGTAGGTTGTAGTCGCTTTGTCCACCACAGAGGCTAAATACATGGCAGCTACTCATGCTTCTAAAGAAGCAGTTTGGTTGAAACATTTGTGTTCTAACATTGGTTTTGATGTAGGGGAGATAACTATTTTCTGTGACAGTTAGAGTGCAATTTGTTTGGCAAAGAACCCTACTTTACATGCCAGGATGAAACATATTGACGTATAGTATCACTTTGTACGAGATATGGTGGAGGATGGAAAGGTCAGTGTGGAAAAATTTGATACTCTGGAGAATGTTGCAGATGCATTGACAAAGCCAATAAGCACAGAAAAGTTCAGGTGGTGTGCTAGTTCAATGGGCCTTAGTTCCCATGAATTTTAGTAAGTTATGTTGTGCTCTAGAGGTGCCTGTGTGATCTTCATCAAGTGGGAGATTGTTGGAAATATGTGCCTCAATCATCATAGGCTAAAACCTCTAATGGAGCCAATTCGGTGTGACATTTTCTATGTCTGGCCAATGAGCAGTTTGGAACATCATGTTTTGTATAGGTCACTATGACCTTGGAGGAGTCTCACTGAACGGTTACTCTTTGGAGTCTTCATTGTGATAAGAAGCATTCGGTGTGACCTCTTACCGCTCGTGGAGATCTTTGGCCAATAGGCCATTCTATCGCTTATCATTGAGACTCTTGGCTGAAAGGCTTAGTTCGGGAAGAAGTCTGGGCGATGTGTTAAAGTCTCACTGACAGTATGTTATGTATTGAAGTCTTTGGGGTAACTCAAAGGGCTTCAGGGAGAAGTCTTAGTGAGAATGGAATGTCTCGCCGATGATGAGAAGTCTTCGGTATAGCTCTTGGTGAACACTAGTCATCAGTGTAACATATATGTGTTCGATAAGAACTCTCAGCGAAGGTGATATGTCTTGGCGACTGTTGATGACTTCGGGGTGACATCTGTGATCTTAGAGAAATCTCTTGGTGATATTGATAAGTCTTGTCAACTATTGTTTGACGATTAGTATAACATGTGACTTCAGTATAACCCTTAATGACTCAACATGAGGTCCTGGCGAAGAACGATACGCTTGCCGAATGGTAAACTCACATCTATGACTTTTGGACCTCGCTATGATCTCCTGGCGAAAGCAATATGTCTCACCGACTGCTTGGTGCTTTGGTGTAACACATGAAAGCTCGATAGAACATCTTGGCAATAACGATAACTCTTGGCAACATCAATATGAAGCTTTTAGGGCATTGGGGAGACACTTCTTGTGTCTCACCGACATGCTAATACAATGTAAACCTTGTTGACTATTTGACCGTCCTATGTGGAGTCTCGTGGACCAATAGGAGAAGCCTAATCTTAGCAGTTGGAAGATAGTTCATTGTGATGGTTCTATGAGGAATCTTGACGGACATGGAACGACATGGTTATACTCTGTGATTGCAAATTGTGATCGGTTGGGGTTGAATCGACAAATTACTGAGTGGTTGTATGATCAGTAAATGCATTCTAATATGTAAAGACTGTAACTTGAAGGTTTTTGTACAAGATTGTTCATGGTGAATGCTGTTGTAAACAAACATCAGAAAGATGAGTTTGAAACTTGTATGTAATCTTTATTACTGAAATACAAAGTGACTTCTCTTGGTGTGGTGGGTTTTTCTCCTGTAAGTGTTTTCCCACGTATATTTGGTGTTCATATGTGATTGTTAAATACTCTGTTTTTGTTGTTTACTTCATAGTGCATCTTAATTGAATTGTAATTGAAAAATTAAAAAGTAAATCTACATTCTTCTCTAAGGATTTGACGTTAGGAGAGTTGTTTCCGCATCTAGCTTTCCTTACACATATTACATGGTGGAACTCTACTTGCACAATCTAGGCATAGATTTTTGAGAGGAGCTTTATGCTCTTGTTTTGTACAGCTCTTAGGAGTTTACAATGCTCATTGTTGTCTATTAATTGTAGCAAGTACATTTGAGTTTGGAGTGGGTTAGAAGGTTGAGCTTGTGCATGTGTGAGGGTTTGAAGCATGGCATGGGATGTGTGGATTAATGCTTGGTCACATGGAATACATGGATAGCTTGTGCTTCAGAAGTGTTCATGGAGTCTTTGAAGATGCAGCAAGTGGATGAGAGTTCTATTAGAGTTTTGTGCAAGTTGTGAATAAGGATTGTTGAAGGCAAGGAAGCATATCAATTAAGGATCGATACAATATTATTGTAATCTTGTTCTAAGGTTAAATAATACAAGCACTATTGATTCTGGTGGAGTTTTTCTTGAAAGGGTTTCTCCACGTATATGTTGTGTCACTTCTATCTTCTTTTCTCATTCTTCTACAATCTTCTATCTTTTTCTAAAATTGGTAAATTTGATCTAAATAGATAATCATACACAAAGAATTGTGACAAAGAACACTTAATTAAATATACAGTCTCATAGTTTTGTAAGTTTTAAGCTACAATATTACCTTCATTTTCAATAGATTTAACATCGGGGCATGAAATTATATCCTTAATGGATGGATATTTAGGTTACAATTAAATTTTGATTGTAGCTGAGGACTAACATAAGAAAATATTCACCCATACATGGAAGATTTTTTGTTGGAGTGTCATGCCCTTTGATGTTAAAAATGTTGGAGCTACCTATCATGAGCTATGGCAACTATTTTCCATGACATGATGCATATATTTATGGAAGAATATGTTGAAGAGATGCTAGAAAAATTTCTCACCAAGGAAGGTCATCTTGACATATTAGCTAAATTTTTTGAACTAGAGAAGTATAACCTTCGGCTAAATCTTAAGAAGTGTATCTTTGGGGTAACATCTATAAAATTAGTGGGATACATTGTATCTAGAACATACATCAAGGTCGACCCAACAAAGGTGAAAGCAATAATAGACATGCCTCCTCCCACCACTCTCAAAAAATTATGAAATTTACAAAGAAATCTCCAATCTGTTAATCACTTTATTTCACAAGTAGTAGATAAATGCCACCCATTTACACACCTTTTACATAAGGGTGTTACATTTAAATGGGACAAAAATTGTCAAAAGGCATTCCAAAAGCTCAAAGATTATTTGGACTCTCCTCTAGAATTAATGCTACCAATTTAGGGTAATCCTTTGCTATTATATATCTACCACACCAATAACATTGGGTGCACTCCTTGCACAATATGATGACACGGGTAGGGAAGTTAAAATCTATTACATCAATTATACTGTAGTAGGTTATGAACTCAATTATACAATGATTGAACATGCCTATTTAGCACCATTATTTGCTTCACAAAAGCTAAGACATTATATGCTCAACCACCAGAACAAATGTATTAGAAGAATTTATCCTCTCAAGTATCTATTGAATAAGGACACACTCACAAGCTGACTAACTAAATGGGTCATGATTCTTAGTGAATTTGACATTGAATATATAGAAAGGAAGGCGATCAAAGGGAAATTAATCAAATATCATCTAGCAGATGCTCCTATTATAGCTAATCACCTGATAGTGTCAAATTTTTCAAATGAGGGTATATTCATAGTCACCCTAGAGCTCAGATATGGAAATTAATTTTAATGGATCATATACCCAACATGGATCAAGAGTAGGTATATTATTTATCATCCCCCAAGATGATTGTATACCTAAATCATATATTATTTGGAATTCTCATGCAAAAATAATATAGAATATTACAAAGCATTAATCACAAGACTATGAACAATAATATAATGACCACTAAAGAAAATACAAGTCTACGGTGATTCTCAGTTGGCTATAAGATAGGTGAATTGATGAGTACCAAACCAAGAATGAGAAACTTCTACCTTACAAGAAAATGGTAGATAGTTTCAAGTAGTACTTCACTGATATCACATTTGAACAGGTTTCAAGACTAAGCAACAAGGTAGCAGACACCATGGCTACCATTTTATATCTCTTAGGTATGTTGCACAATACTCAACAGTGTAAATTCTTAGTGAAACAACTCTTAATCCCTACATTCGATGTCCCAGAATCTAAACTTATGTGTGAAATCATCGATCCTAATTCCCCATGGTACCATGACATATATGATTACCTCTATCGACAAATCCTTCCACCCAACTTATCCAATAATCAAATAAAATCATTCATTTGATAGTCATCCTGATTCCTTATCCTTGGTGATACAACATATTGAAGGAGCTTTGATGATACTGTCCTTAGGTATCTTAACTTGAAAGATGCACGTGAACTACCTTACAAGATGTACATGATCTGGTATTTATGGCTCACACTCTAGTGATCCAAATCTAGCAAAGAAGTTAATGAGAATTGGATACTATTGGCCAACAATAGAATAAGATGCTTACAAGTTTTCCTACCAATGTAAGAAATACTAAAAACATGGAGATATTATACATGTACCAACTTAGGAGTTTAGGAAATTCTCACATTCTGGATCTTCTCTCAATGGAGACTCGACCATGTAGGGAAATCCATCCTCATTCATCTAATGAACATAAATTCATAATCACTACCACAAAATATTTAACCAAATGGATCGAAGACATTCCTTTAACTGGCATCACTAGAAAATAAATTGCTAGGTTTATCCTCAACTACATCATTTGTTAGTATGGTACTTCCTCAACCATTTTCAATGATAATGTTTGACCATTCAATATTCAATATTTCTATGAGCTTTGAACTAAATTTCACATCCAACATCGCTTTTTCACCCCATATTATCCAAAAATTAACATTCAAGTGGAGGCATCAAATAAGACCATACTCAAAATCCTTAAGAATATTTTTAATGATGTTGGTTGTGACTAACACATCCAACTCAACCCTACACTGTGTGCATATTGAAATAGCATTTGTACACTCACATGTGCAACCCCATATTGCCTAGTCTTTGGAGTTGAAGCAATTCTACCTATTGAGTTCGAGCTCCCATCACTCTGAGTTTCTCTTCAAAATGTGATTATTGATGAAGAATATATAGTTTCTAGAATACATGACTTGGAACTATTAAACAAACAATGTCTCAATGCACTTAATCACTTGCAAGTCTATCAAAATCATCTCTATCATAGTTACAATAAAAAGGTCATTTCATAGAAGTTCAAGATAGGAGACTTGATACTAAAGGAACATCAAAAAAATTAACAAGAATGTGAGAAAAAAGGGAAATTTGAGCCTAACTAGTTAGGACCTTTTGTTATCACAACAACTTATGGATCAGGAGCCTACCAGCTTGAAATACCCAAAGAAGAACTGTTTGATGAACCTATCAACAACAATTACCTAAAGAAATTCTATGCTTGATCCCTAGAGTATTTTAAATAAAAAATATAAAAAAATGGAAAAAAAATAAAAATAAAGCAAGAAAAATTAAAAAAAAATAACAAAAAGAGTAAAGAGAAATAATCTACCCTATGGTGAAAACCACTTCGATCCAGTGCCTTGGGTAAGTACCATAGTGAAAACCTGTTTACAGGTGCCATGTGTAGAAACCATATTCCACCATCTATTAGTGCCTTCATCCATTCGCCATCCATAATAAAATCCTTTTTCATATACCTATCACCCCTATCATGGCTTGATATTGGTCCATAGCAAGATCATTCTTCCTAAATACCATCCAAACATCAAAAAAATCCAAAAACATTAAACATATTTTCCAAAAATCCAAAAACAATGAAAACATCTAAAAAACCAAAAAAAAAATTCAAAAAAATTATCCAACAAACCAAAAACATTCAAATATTTGAAAAATCCAAAAAATAAAATATAACATCATCTACCATACCCATAATAAATTTCCATTTTCCTACACAAGATTTCAGCAAACACAAATTGCAACATCTTGACACATGGAGCGTTCATGAAACAATTTAAGGAATATGAGACTCTAGCTAAAATTTCTACAAACCTACTGATTAATTATCAAATCTGCTTAAAATATTTTATCAAACAAATCATGCCTTGGTGTGCATACATCCACTTGCCACATAATAAAACACTCTATGATGATAAAAATAGCACAAAATAGAAAGCACAATCTACATCAATCCATCTCTATCCATTTACATCACTCTATTTTCACCTACATTCTAGTGTGTGGCATTGATCATCATCAACTATCTTACCACTATCTTTCACCATACTAACTTTTCTACTCATCTAAATATTTTCCTTGAACATCTCTATCATATCTTTTTAATCTTTTTCAAGAGTTAATAATTTAATTCTTCTATCAAACTCCCGAGGGGGCATCTTACATTCACATCCTACATTCATTTCTTCATTTTTCAGGGCAAGTTGGGGCATATTATCACTTTCTTTGAAACAATGCTATAAAAATGCACCGTCTCAAAGAGAGGAAAAATATAGACACCTCATTCTAACTAACACATTTTATCCAAAATGAGTCATTTTCCATCATTTGACCTAACTAATATATCTTCAATATTTAATTAAATAATTTTGTTATTTGATTAAATTAATGATCAATTTCACTTCATCTTGATAATTAAAATAATTTTGTATTATTTAATTAAATTCATATTATATATTCCTCTATGTTAAAATTAATCTATTAATTATTCCTTTATTCATCTATATTAATTAAATAATTAATATTATTTAATTAATTTACTAATCATTCTTGTTTTATAAAGTTTAAATTAAACAATTCATTATTATTTAATTAATTATCTATTTCCCACTTCCTAAATTTAATAATTATTTTTATTATTTAATTAATTCATTTATCTCTCAACTTTATCTTTTTTTCAAAAATAAATAAAATTATTTATTTTATTAATTAAATTGTTGTGCAAATAATAATTAAATTTGTTTAATTATTAAATGCTTATACAAATTCCACCTCACTTGTTGATTGAGAATTACTTTAGTCCACTCATCAATTAAATCCACTTCACTCCCACTCACTTTGAGTCCTCTAAGCAATCAATTCAATCCACTAACCTTTAGTCTGAGTTAACACTCCAATCAATCCTCTTAATTGAATCATGCAATTAGTTATCTGGAATCATGCAACCACTTAACTAACCATCAATTCTCAACCATTGATCTTCTCAACCTCTCATATGATCTTGACTGTTGATTGGTGTCGTCAAATATCTATAAATGCAACCATCCTATCTTTCATTTTCATCTCAATTTGTGCAAAGAAACTATACCAAAATTTCTAAAGTGTTTTATGCTATTGTGGCTAATTTAAATTTGAGAGCAAAGATAACTTATACCATTTATCTCAAAGTGAAATAGAGGAGAGAAATGGAGTTGTGCTAAGGTGAATTATGTGTCTTTCAAATGGTTGTAATTTTGCATCATGTTTAAATCAATTTGTTTTATTTGATCTAGATTGTTGTGATCATTTAATTGTGATTCCTTGTTGTTAGTGTTGGAATATGAAGTCAATTTTATTGTTATTCTAGTAGTGATAGATAGTCGAAATATTGAAGGTTGAAGTGACAGGGATCTCATGGAGTTGTAGTGAAAGATAGTCAACATACCAAAGCTTGAAGTGATGGAGGGTCCCAAGGAGTTGTCATAGCCCCCTGCATGCAGAAGGCATTTGCCGTAAGGCAAGCATGCCAAAAGATCTTTGTTGGTATAATTTTACTAGATTTTTTCTCTAACTTTTTAGAAGATTGTTGTAATTGTGAATTTTCAGGTATAACTTTACTAGGTTTTTTTTGTAACTTTTCAGAAGATTGTTGTAATTGCGAATTTCCTAGTATAATTTTACCAGGTTTTTTTGTAAATTTCCAAAAGATTTTTGTAATTGTGAATTTCCTAATTTTTTATAACATTTCACAAGATTGTTGTAATTGTGAATTTCATTCAAAAGATTGTTATAATTGTGAATATAATTTTACTAGGTTTTTTCTATAACTTTTCAGAAGATTGTTGTAATTGCGAATTTCCTTGTATAATTTTACCTAGGTTTTTTTCTGTAACTTTTCAGAAGATTGTTGTAATTGTGAATTTCATTTAGAAGATTTTTGTAATTGTGAATATAATTTTACCAGATTTTTTCTATAACTTTTATAGAAGATTTCATAAGATTGTTCTAATTACGAATTTCATTTAGAAGATTGTTGTAATTGTGAATATAATTTTACTAGTTTTTTTCTCTTTTCAGAGAAGATTGTTGTAATTGTGAATATAATTTTACCAGGTTTTTTCTCTATCTTTTTAGAAGATTGTTGTAATTGTGAATTTCTTGGTTTTCTATAACTTTTTAGAAGATTATTGTAATTGTGAAATTTCATTCAGAAGATTGTTGTAAATGTGAATTTCTTGGTTTTCTATAAGTTTTTAGAAGATTATTGTAATTGCAAATTTCATTCAAAAGATTGTTGTAATTGTGAATATAATTTTACTAACTATTCAGAAGATTCTTTTTAGAAGATTGTTGTAATTGTAAATTTTTCATGCAAAAGATTGTTGTAATTGCAAATATAATTTTATCAGGTTTTTTCTCTAACTTTTCAGAAGATTGTTGTAATTGTGAATTTCCTAGTTTTCTGCAACTTTCAGAAGATTGTTGTAATTGTGAATTTTTCATTCAAAAAGATTGTTGTAATTGTGAATTTCCTAGTTTTCTACAACTTTCAGAAGATTGTTGTAATTGTGAATATAATTTTATCAGGTTTTTTCTCTAACTTTTTAAAAGATTGTTGTAATTGCGAATTTCCTAGTTTTCTATAACTTTTTAGAAGATTGTTGTAATTGTAAATTGCATTAAGAAGATTATTGTAATTGTAAATTGCATTCAGAAGATTGTTGTAATTGTGAATATAATTTTACCAAGTTTTTTCTCTAACTTTTTAGAAGATTGTTGTAATTATGAATTTCATTCAAAAAATTGTTGTAATGTTTTCTCTGTAACTTTTCATAAGATTGTTGTAATTGTGAATTTCTTGGTTTTCTATAAATTTTCAAAATATTTCTCTAATTGTGAATTTCATGTTAGAAGATTGTTGTAATTGTGAAAATAATTTTACCAAGTTTTCATAATTTTACCAATTTTTTTCTCTAAAAGATTGTTGTAATTGTGAATTTCATAAGATTGTGTGATTGCAAATATAATTTTACCAGGTTTTTATAATTTTACCAAGTTTTTTCTCTAAAAGATTGTTGTAATTGTGAATTTCATAAGATTGTGTGATTGCAAATATAATTTTACCAGGTTTTTATAATTTTACCAAGTTTTTTCTCTAACTTTTCAGAAGATTGTTATAATTCTGAATTTCAATCAGAAGATTGTTGTAATTGTGAATATAATTTTACCAGGCTTTTTCTCTAACTCTTTCAAAAGATTGTTACATAATTGTGGATTTCATTTAGAAGATTGTTGTAATTACGAATATAATTTTACTAGGTTTTCTATAACTTTCAGGAGATTGTTGTAATTGTGAATTTCTTGGTTTTCTATAACTTTTAAGAAGATTAATATAATTGTACCATGTTTTTTCCAAGTAACAATTCATAAGATTGTTGTAATTGCGAATTTCTTGGTTTTCAATAACTTTTTAGAAGATTGTTGTAATTCCAAATTTTTAATTCAAAAGATTATTGTAATTGTGAATTTCTTGGTTTTCTATAACTTTTCAAAAGATTGTTGTAATTGTACCATGTTTTTTCCAAGTAACAATTCAGAAGATTGTTGTAATTGCGAATTTCTTGGTTTTCTATAACTTTTTAGAAGATTTTTGTAATTCTGAATTTTTAATTCAAAAGATTGTTGTAATTGCGAATTTCTTGGTATAATTTTACCTCTAACTTTTTAGAAGATTGTTGTAATTGCAAATTTTCTGGTATAATTTTACTCAAACTTTTTAGAAGATTGTTGTAATTGTGAATTTCCTAGTATAATTTTGACTCTAACTTCTTAGAAGATTGTTATAATTGCGAATTTCCTTATAATTTTACCTCTAACTTTGTAATTGCGAATTTCCTGTATAATTTTACTAGGAAATTTGCAATTGCTCTAACTTTTTAGAAGATTGTTATAATTGTGAATCTCCTAGTATAATTTTACCAAGCTTTTTCTCTAACTTTTTAGAAGATTGTTATAATTGTGAATTTCTTAATATAATTTTACTAGTTTTTTCTCTAACTTTTTAGAAGATTGTTGCAATTGCAAATTTTTTGGTATAATTTTACTAGGAAATTTGCAATTGCTCTAACTTTTTAGAAGATTGTTATAATTGCAAATCTCTTAGTATAATTTTACAAGGTTTTTTCTTTAACTTTTTAGAAGATTGTTATAATTGTGAATTTCCTAATATAATTTTACTAGTTTTTTCTCTAACTTTTTAGAAGATTGTTGCAATTACGAATTTTCTGGTATAATTTTACTAGGATATTTGCAATTGCTCTAATTTTTAGAGGATTGTTATAATTGTGAATCTCCTAGTATAATTTTACCAGGTTTTTTCTCTAACTTTTTAGAAGATTGTTGTAATTGCGAATTTCCTTGTATAATTTTACCAAGTTTTAACTTTTTAGAAGATTGTTGTAATTGTGAATTTCCTCCCAGGTTTTAACTTGAGAAATAAAGTACAAATTACCAAGTTTTCCACATAAAGACTGTGTTAATATTATGCTTATTGTTTTTCTCTATTTTTGCATTGTAAATACCTTCAGTATTTCATGTTAATTATATTGGTTATACACCCATCACAAATATGAAATGTCAACACCCATCACAAATATGAAATGTCAATTCTCATCCTTGTACCTTGAACTGCATCATCCACCAAACACCTATGGTTGAACACTTTCATAAATACATCCATAGAATTCTTTAAAATATAATTAATACATTTTATTAGGTAAAATATTTTAATAAAAGATCTTAAATTATTTTTCAAGTTATGTTTTATAATTTCTTTTGTTTTAATATTTTATTTTCCAAGACACATCTTTATAATTTTTCAATGTAAAACTATTAAAAATATTTAAACATTAATATTTAAAAAAAATTAATAATAAATTATAATAAATTTCTTAATTAAATATAATAAAAACATATTTTAATATTATTAATTTTTTTAAATAAAAAATATATAAATCCATTCACATATAAATTTCTACCATGCATTCACTTTAAAGACAAAATTCCTTAGTATCTTATTCTTGAATGTAAAATTTCTACCCTATTTTTAAGCTAAATTTCTATCTTGAAAGTTAAGTTTAGTTTTGTAACAGTTTAGGCAACACTTAAAGTTATTGAAAAATGCCTTACACATCACACAACTATTTCTTAACTTTAAATCCAGGCTGCTTAAACTGCCAAACCTGATTTTTTATTTCCGGGCAAATATTTATGAAAGAACATCCACTTGGACAGATAATCATTGAAGAAAATCTATGAAAGAAAAAGGACAAATTTAATTTGTCCAGATGTGTTGCATGTGGTGCATGGCATCCAAATGAATCTATAAAAACATTATTGATACAACAGTAAATAATCCCCACACCCAAATCATATCCACTGCAGTTCAATGGAATTTATAACAGTTCAAGAATATAGGGTAAAGAACAATGTTTAACCATCTGATTGGTAACTCCATTTTTTTCTTAAATTGGTTAAGTTTCCTGTTCTAGAACACTTGTTAATATCATCTTCAACAGTTAAAAATAAGTAGCAAGATCTCACGTTGATTTCTCTGTCAGATAACATGCAAACTAACGTACTGATATCAGATCTACATGTGTTTATGGCCTTGTTAGGTGTTTTGCATGATGGATAAGCAGGTGGCAATGAAACCCAAGTTGCAGTGCAACCGCCATTGTTGATTGCCACCCATGCAAAAGAAAAAAATGCCACCATGATTGAGATCTCAATTGATTAATGCATGTATAATAACACAGCAATACATGTCACAAGATGAAAAAAATACCAACAATACATGTGTGATTTTTTCACAGCCTTCCATTATCAATGCCACAGTAAGAATTCAACACAGGTACATTTACAAGAAAGTTGGAGAAAAAATTGCCACCATGATTGAGATCTCAATTGGATTAATGCACGTATAAATAACACAGCAATACATGTCACAAGATGATAAAAGTACCAACAATACATGTGTGATTTTTTCAGTCTTCCATTATCAATGCCACAGTAAGAATTCAACACAGGTGCATTTACAAGAAGTTGGAGAAAAAATTGCCACCATGATTGAGATCTTAATTGTATTAATGTATGTATAAATAACACAGCAATACATGAAGATGATAAAAATACCAACATACATGTGTGATTTTTTCAGTCTTCCATTATCAATGCCACAGTAAGAATTCAACACAGGTACATTTACAAAAAAGTTGGAAGATAATATTTCAATCAGTACAATATGTTTTCTGAGAAAACCTTGTACTGTACAAATTAATTACATAATTGATGACATGCAATATTGTATCATTTATCAGCAGTTTGTGGTGGACCAAGAATGAGAGTAACTAAGGTTAACAATATCAGAATTAAGTCCATGGTCTGGAAGAAACAGTATTGTTGCCACGGCTGCAACTTGAGTCTTTGAGGCTTAATGAAAATGAGCCTTCCTAGCCTAAAACTGACCAGTCTACAAACCAAATTAACACATAAACATATAAAATTAACTCATAAAGTGTACATTTGACGTATAAATGTGTACAATTTGTCTGTTCCAAGACCATGCAAATATGTCTGAAATAGAACTTTGATAAACATAATTATGAGTTCTGGCCTTAAAACCATGAAAAAATCACAAATGCCTACCCAAATATAATGAAAACTCGATCTCTTTCAGTATTTCTATCAATCAGAAGAAGGGTGCTCTTATAGGGATGCCTTTTCTTTTATGCAGTCTCTTTGGATGATGACGATAATGTTCATATTTGTTTTGGCAATCAGCTTGTGAAGAAGTGATCTCTCTAACTTCCAAAGGAGCAGCCAAAGAGCTCTGAACTTGATCTGGCCTCTTTTCCTCCCCACTGTGGCATCCCTGATGACTTGAATCCGGAGTAGAACTGTTTAAAGGTATACTCTGAGCATTTAAAGGAGTATCTGACTTTAATACTGAATCTGGAGTAACAGGAGAAACAATTGCTGCATTGTGACTTCTGCTGTAAACTTGAATGTTATTGCATTTTTCTTCCATTGGAAGATTATTTTCAATCTTCCTCTTCTTGAATGGGTTCCCATCACAGCAGCCATGAAAACTAATGTCTTCATCATGGTTCCTCACTACTCTTCCCCTGATGGCAGAATTCTTTTCCAAAGCCAAGGAAACTACAGAACTATCAAATCCATCATCACCACCATTATTGTCATCTTTAGCCTGCCTTGGCAAGCTTTCCCTCACAGCATTCAGCTTGCATTTAATGGAACACATGAGCATCCCTGCATCATTGAGAGCCCTCTTACAATTAATACAACGTCTCTTACTTCTGCCCTGATGAAGCTTGGCCTTAGGCCTAAGCAAGAACACAATCTTATCAGCATTGATACTGTAACACTGTATCCCAGATATGTCAATAAACTTCTGAATATCAGAAACCTTAATTGCATCATGGTGTGAGGCCTTTCTAATCTGCAAAGTCTTGTGGCCATGATGATCTGAATCCAAACCTGCAGAACATATGGGGCCCTCATTGCATTCAACACAAAAGTGGTTCCTGGCAGGTCTTGCAGGCTTATGAACCAAACAAGTGCTGAAATATTCACATAACAGAAGCTTATCCAACCACTCTGGCCCTTCTCTGGTACATCTCTCCATACCCATCTCATCAACTTCCATTTCACCCCCAAAATTCATCAGATTATCCAAAACAATCATTACCCACAAGCCCTAAATTATAATATCCTGCACCAACTATTCACAACTTATCTTTTCTCATCAATTTCTCTGTCACCCAAAGCTCAGAAGCACACTAATGTCAGAAATGTGGCCGCCGCCATGAAATTCTCTGACGCGTTGCCTTTCTAACTTTGCCACATCATTCCATTCATATTCCCCATTACTCATTAGCATATATAAGCCATATAAAAGCTATGCATGCTTTTTCTTTATATTTAGTAACCTATCTTTTTTTTTCATATTTTTGCTTCTTTATCCAATTTGTCAATTGCATGGCATTTACGTTATTATACTAACAGTTTTCCCTAACACAATTTCCATCTAAGACTAATATAGACACCAGTGATCTGAATTCAAGAAAGAAAAAGATTTTTTTAGTATAAATCAAGATGGTTTTAGTCTTCTGCATGGCAATAAACATCTTTCTAAACTCAGGTTATCTTAAAATAAAATTCATAATTCAACTTATACAATGGGCACTGAAGATACAATTTTTTTATTATTTTTATAAAACTTTGATTTGGGTTGACGTTCTTTTTAGAAAGAAAATTGAAAATGAATCCATGTCGAAGTGGGTTTAACTGTAGTACGTCATGCTGAAGCTGCAGTTGGGCACATGTTGTTTGGTTTATGAAGTGACAAATAGTGATGTGGGTGTTGTTTCTGTGAATGTGAACGAGAAGTTAAAAAGTGTGGAGAAGTCTTAAAGCTGGCGTTACATTCGTCTGCAGTTGAGTTTTATGCGTATTACACATCGACATATAATAGGACTTTCAGAACACTTGGCTTGTAGTGAAAGCAGCAATCTGTTTTATGTGGATTGCTTGCTCATTTTCCGTTTGGAAGATGGAAGGATGCCCCCTCATAACTTTCTGCCCAAGCTCAATGTCAGCATGACAGCGTTTATGTAATAATTATTATATTTTATTTCTTGCCCAATCTTTCCTTTTAAATTTCAAAAAAAATTTCTCCTGAATTTGGTAATTTTTTAAGGTTTTTTCAGGAGTTATAAAAGGGAAACTCCACTTTAGTTATGATTATAATAATGCAATTTAAATTATTAAGAGATTAAAAAAATATCGTGTTTGTATTTCAAATTGTGTTTTTTCAAGGTGGGTACCATTCAAGTATGGAAATGTCGTCTATTCAACTCCACAAATTAATTGAAAATCATAATACAACGGATTTTTAATTTTCAATTAATTAATAAATATAGTCAAAGGTGCATTCTCAGGGCTAGACAAACAATAATCTCAAGTATATATATAAAATTTTGAAATGTATCATTGGTTTCTTATTGTGTCTTAAAGGTTTATATAAGAAAAAAGTATTTTATAACGATCATTATTGATGTTGGAGTATTTTAAAGTTGTATAAATGGGTTTCAAATTAGGTAAGGAGTTATGAATGATCTTCCTTGAAGTTGTATTATTCATTTATTTTGGTTTATTTTTATATAATTATGTTTTTAAAGTTTATATTAGAAAAAAAGAGTAGTTTATAATGACGGTTATTGGTATAGGAGTATTTTAGGGATTGTGTAATCTTGCATCATTGAAAATATTTGTTTCACAGAATTTATTTATTAATTTTGTTTTAGTTGATCTTGTAGAATAGATCATGATAGATTTCTACCTATGTGCATAGGAGTATTTGATGACACACTAACTATAGAGCTTTCCACATAATATGTAATCCATGCATAGATGACTTCTATCATTGGCACCTTTATCAAATAGCACAAATGATTTCAAATCTCACATGTAAGGTTTAGGCTTCATGCAAAGGATATTCATATGTACACTTGATTTTGTTGACAAGGAAAAAATGATTAAGCTACTGATAATAAAGGAAACCTATTATGAGTAGACCAATGGTCAATAAGGAGAATTCACAACATATTGGAACTTGTGATTGTTGTGGGCATTGTAATTGGTTTTCACCTTGGAAGATGTACTAAGTTTTCTTGATTATATTTATGATGCATTTGATCCAAAAGATTGAGAGGTTGGGTGGTGAGAAAGTTAGCAACATTTGGATTGATTCAAAAAGAAGATGAAGCACCAAAGCTCATGAAGAATAAATTTGAATATGAAGATTTAATTGAAAGTTTGATAGGATTAGCAAGTTTGAATGATAAAGGATCATCACATTAGAGACTTCATGAAGAGGGTTTTAATTCACTAGACAAAGATTTTATGCATGCATTTGTAATCTCATTGTGAATGGGTACTACATGAGTGTAATCCATAATTTTTTCAAGTGAATAAATTTAATGTTAACATGTCTCCAAAAAATCTATTTTTATTTTTGTTGTGTATTTTTCACAACCATCAACTAGTTGTTCATTTGACCCTTTATTGACACTGTCAATTTCTATTAGAGCTACTATATCTAGAGTCCCAAAAGAGGTGAGTTGTGATTCACAATTAGAAACAAGTTTGTGCAAGTGTTACATTGTAGGTTGTCAAGGAGTGAAAATGGACCCTAGAGTTAGAAGGAAAGGTGGAAAAAACTAGAAAGTAGTATGTGATAACAATATAGATGGTATGCGCAAAGGTGAGGAGTAGTTGTGATAGAGGATGTTAGTTATGCTAAGAGAATCAATAATGAAGCATGAAAATGTAGTGCTACAAGTTTAGAGGATGTAATTTTGACATAAAGGATAGATATGTCATAACCTTGGTGAAGTTAGGGAGAACACATAATTGATTTCTCAAGTTACTCAAGAAGCTTAAATCCAAAGGATTTATTTGACTCGATCACTAAGTTAGATAAGTATTTTGAGTTTGAATCAATAGATGGACCTTGGTGCATGAAGCATTTCACCATTAAGTTGAAATGGCATGCAACTTGTGGTGGAATTTAGTCTAGAAAATAGTGTGTAGAGAGAAAAACACAAGATCTTACAATGGCATCACATGGTCACCAAACTAAAGGATAAGTTTATGCCTACCAACTATATTTTAACTTGACTTGTTCAAGAATCTCTACAAGTTAGACCAATCAGAGACATTTGTGAAAGAATGCACCAAATATTTTATTGACTCAACATTTAGATTGGGAATGTGAGGATGAAACCTAGAAAGTAGATCCATGTATGTAAACAATGTGGGCACCTCAATCTGGGATGATATCTTTTTGTTACAAATTTATTCTACAAAAGATACCTACTAGCTTGTGCTTAGAGTAGAGAAGAAACTATCCTATAGGTAATAGAGCCTATATGCACAACAAGGGAAAAAGTGGAAAGAAAAATAAGGTGGTAAAAGGAAAATAGAAAACTATTGAATCCAAAAATAATGCATAGAACTTGAAAGATGAACGAACCTATGGAAAAGGTGAAGGAATGGGTATAGGAAATAAAGGATTCGGTGAGACTTTCTTTAGGCGTGGACAAGTGGGTCACTATGTTTTTGAGTATCTAGATGCCATCCAAGAGAAAGGTTGTGTGAAGAACTACACCAAATATTTTTGACTCAACATTTGCATTGGCCATGTGGAGGATGACACATAGAAAGTAGATCCAAGTATGTAAACATTGTGGGCACATCAACCTAAGAAGATTTTTTTTGTTAAAAAAATTATTCTATAGAAGAAACCTACTAGCTAGTGCTTAAACTAGAGAAGAAACTATCTTATAGGAAATAGATCCTATGTGCACAATAGAAAATATGGAAGAAAATTAGGACAGTAAAAGGAAAATCTATACATGAAAGGAAACTATTGAATCCAACAATAATGCATAGAACTTGAAGGATGGGAAACCATATAGAAAATATGAAGGAATATGAACTAGAGGATACAATAAAGGATTCAATGGGAATTTCTTTAGGTTATGTGGACAAGTAGGTCAAAGGGTTTATGCAAGGATATGAAGAAACTAATAATGAAGAAAAAATCATTTTCCTTGAGACTAGGGAAACTTGTTGACACACAAGGTTTTACTAGAAGATCTACAAAAGAAGAAAATGAACCATGGATAAATAAAAGTTAGGTGGGAAGTATTGCAAGTTGATCATTAATTGTGGTAACATAGAAAAATTATTGTCCAAAGAGATGGCTCGCAAATTATGATAAAAATAGATCACACAACCCAAGTCATACATATTCTCAACAACTCATGGTGATAGAGTAGTGTTGAGTTGTATTTCACATTGAAAGATACACAATTGAAGTATGGTATGATGTGATCATAATGGATGCATGTCATTCTTTTTTGATAGATCTTGGTAAAATGATAGATGTGCAATCAATAATGGGAGAAACAATAGTTTTTACCATCATGAAGGATGGGAAGAATTTGAATTATTATTGATTAAGGTAGAAGAATAATGTGCAAAGGAAAATTTGATATTGGTATTCACCAAAGATTTTCTTAAGGAGGTTAGGGACTCATAGGATTGATATGTGTTAGCAATAAAAATGGGGAGACAAGGATCGAGTTTCTAAGCCCCATAGTAAGTTTTATGTTTTTTATTTATACCTAAGACTTGGTCATATGAGAGGAGCAAAAAGTTAGTTTAAACAAAGAATAAACTAGTTAACATAATGAACTATGTAGCAAACCAATTACCATAGACCATAACACATGTCATATAGAAGTCAGGATATATCTATATATATTAATACTTTTTAATCATATATATATGCTAAGGGTCTTACCCTCTTTACAATCCTTTTACTATCCCTTTTCTCCTAATACTTGCATATATCATGCTTTGTATCTCCTATCTCTTATCGACAATTTCCTATCCACTTCTCTCTCTATTACATTATATCTTATCTTATATAAATATATACTTGGTGGGATGTGTCCCTTACACTCTACTATTACTTTAGAATGTGTCCTTTTAGCTAGAATCACTGCAACCTCTTTGTGGAGGTTTGTGGTAGGATTTGTGTGATTACTTTGGCTACTAGCCAATTACCTGCCAACAACATCCCCCTTTCAAAAAATTGGCTTGTCCTCAAGACAACAAGCTATTGAAGATAATTCTACTAAAAGCACTTTTATTGCTAGTTTGTATGATAATGTTTAAGTCTTGCCCCATTGACATAACATTGTAACATGGTCCCATCTAATCTTCTCAACCTAATTTCTCCATATTCTAAGATGTCCTCAATGAAGTAGGGACCAAGCCACTTGAATTTGACTCTCCCCAATTTCCTAAATTTGTTTTCATATTATAGAACCATGCCATTTTTTAAAAAATTGTTTGGATTTAATATTCAATCATGCCAAGCATGTTGTCACCTTCATTCAATGAGTTGGTGGTGTTTTGCAAGTTGTCTTGCTTCATCTAATTTCTCCAATTCTTTAAGCCTTTGTTTGATTGATTCATCATCTATTAGCCTTAGTGCAGGTGCAGTGCAAAGGTTGTGGACAATAAAATTCAAGGGTAGACTACCTTCCATCCCATAAACTAGATCAAAAGGGGTAAACTAGGTAGATCTTTTATGTAATCCAATAAGCCCAAAGTATCGTTGGTATCTTAATATCCTAGTTCGTTCTATTTATATTGCACATTTTTGTAAGGGTAGTCCCTATAATTTTTTTCAATTCCTTGCTTGCTCCATTTTCCTATGAGTGATATGGTGTGCTTTGGTTGTAGATTATCATAAAATTATCAATTAATTCTTTGATAACATTGTTAATGAATTGTTTCCCTTGGTCACTCATGATACTCAAAGGGCACCCAAATCTTGTAATTATATTGTGATAGAGGAACCTTGTGGTAGTCTATGTAGTACACTCTTTATTAGGCTCTGCCTCAA
Source organism: Sequoia sempervirens (assembly GCA_007258455.2). NCBI lineage: Eukaryota > Viridiplantae > Streptophyta > Pinopsida > Cupressales > Cupressaceae > Sequoia > Sequoia sempervirens. Next base: position 58,058 of record VDFB02106515.1, on the reverse strand, counting down.
CCCATTTTGTTAGATAGTCTATCCTAGTAATGATGAATTTGGCAGGTTAGATAGTTTCTTTAGAGGATCAATAGGTCTGATGAAATCAATTGCCCACTTCTCAAATGGTATTTGGGTGAGTACCAATTGTAGAGGCATTTCATCCCTAGTAGTATATTTCTTGATTCTCTGGAAAATATCACAACTCATTGCATATTTTTTAGCATCCTTGTGTAGTTTGGACCACCAAAGTTAGGCCAACAAAACCTTCTTGGTTGTAACCTCTCTAGAATTACATCCACTAGATATTCCTTCAAGCGCCTCTCTCAATATTTCATCCCTTTCATGTTTATAGACCACTCAACAAAGAATATCATCTCATCCTCATTTATACAGTACCCCCTTGATCAATGTGAATGGTAAGGCCCTCTAAAATAGTAATTGCTTATCATGCACTTACATGTTTGTTGGATATTCTCTAGTTCATAGTAATTTTTCCACATCATTTAGCTCTTCTAGAACTATAGTTATCTAGAATAATTTTGCACTTGGGGGGTCTTCATACTTGTTTCTAAGTTCCTCCCTAATGTCAATTCTTGTAAGGTAGTCCAAACCTTATTTTTATTTTTGGGTTTGACCATGATAGTAAAATTAAACTCCTAGAATTATAATAGCCATATACATATTCTCCCTTGAATAATTGGTTTTTTCAATAAGAATTTCAAGGGTCCGTGATCTGTGTAAAAAATGAATGGTTTGGACAATAACTAGTGGTGGAATTTGTGAAAACCATATACCATTGCTAGGGCTTCTCTTTCTATGGTTGTATAATTCATTTTTTCTTGGGAAATTTTTAGGTTGGAAAATACAATTGGATGATCTTTGTTACCTCGTGGTTGTGCTAGAACTACCCCTATTGCTATGATAGAAGCATCCACATGAAAATGAAAAGGGATTACATCTAATCTAGGAATATTAATAGAGGTGCCTCCACCATATTCTATTTTAATGTGTAAAATAATTATTGACACTGCTATATCTAGTTAATTGTTTTGTTGGTCTTTTTCATTAGAAGTTCCTCTAAAGGTGTGGCTATGCGACATACCCCTTAATGATTTTTTGGTGATAACCTTTTGTAACCCAATAATATCTTGACCTCTAAAGGTCTTTGGTGGGGGTAAGTTCATTATCAATGCTACCTTCATGGGATCCACCATTAATCCTTCCTTGCAAATGATATGACCTAGTAGCATCCCAAAGGATACTACAAATATGCATTTTTTAATGTTCATTTATATTTGCATACTTTGAAATTTTTATAGCATTGTGTGGATGGATTGGATGTGATTTTTAACTAGAGCCCATAAAATTTCCAGTCATCCAAGTATACTTCCAGGAAATCATCAATAAACTCTTTAAATGTGTTGACCATAATTCTCCTAAATATTGTTGGTGCATTCTTTATATGGAAAATGATATGACCGTATACATGCATGAACCCCATTCTATTGAAAATGTAGTTTTTGTTCAATATTCTTCTCTAATTTTTATCGGGTGGTATCTATAGAAACCATTAGTAAATGAGTAAATCTCCCTTCCTGCTAGAGATTCTAAGATTTCTTCAATGAATGGAGTTGGAAATGGGTCATGGATACAAGATTTATTTAATTCCTTGAATTCTTGACACATATTCTTATTTCTCTGGTCTTTTTGTTTTGAACTAGATCATAGGAAAAATCCATTATGAGTCTTCCACTAGTTTCATGATTCTTGTTGCTAACATTTTATCCACTTCTATCTTGAATTTCTTTTTCATATTAAGGTTTAGTCTGTATGGTCTTTTCCTTTGTGGATTGGCTCCTTCCTTTAAATGTATTTTCATGACTCATACTTCTTCCTTGATCCCTTTCATTTATGTAAATGTCCAAGGAAACAATTCTTCATACTTGGACAAGAGCTCAATTACATTCGCAATGACTCTTTCATCACAAGAATCTTCTATTTTGGCTAGTTTGGGTTTATTGATTGATTTTATATTTTCTTCCCTAAGTAAAAGAGGCTAATTATAATATTGGTCTTTTGATTCATTATGAAGTTATAATTATTTTTCTCCTTCTGCTACTTATAATTTAGGGTCTAGATCTTCTTCCTCTTGATGTGTTGTGTAGCATTAATTCTTTGCGTGATATTTTTTTAATATATCCACTCGATTAATTTTTATATGTTTTGATTCCAGGGTGGAGGATTTTAAGGTGGTGGTTGTGTACTAGCTTTTAGAATTGGTTTAAAGATAAGTGCCTTTATTTTCTTTAATACGATACATATATGGTCATTTTCATCCCAAAATGAGAACATGTGTGAACAAAATCTTCTTGAAGGTTCTTCCAATTGTTTATCTTAGATCTTCTCTCTTCATTTATATACCATTTTTGTACCACTAGTATTAGTTTCCAATATAAATTTTGTATATACAACTAATGAACATATTCTCTATATCCCCTCCATCTAGTTGTACATATTTGTAGGTGTTCCTCGAGTATTATTGAACTGTTATATTTTAGGATGATAGTATATTCCCCTTCTTCTTACATTATCATGTTCTGATTAAAATTTTAAAGGTATACTAACTAGTGAGGAATTTTATTCTTTTGTTTTTTCCACCAACATGTGGTATTGCAAACTAATGTGTCTTATAATGATGTGATCCACATTTGTTCCTCTTCAAATGTTCATTCCATATCTCTTATGTATGCATTCAAGTTACAAACCCCTAAGAATCAAGGGAGTTTAATATTTGAGATGCCCCTTTGAATATGATTTATTTACTTTGTGTCCTTGATTATTTTTTTATTTGATTGAACCTCTAGTGGTGTTGTTTAATAGGAAAAGTGATTCCTAGGGTTTAACAAGGATTAATCACCTTTCACTTACATACCATTAGGGAATTGAAGATGGACAAGGACATGAGATTAACTTGCAAGTTCTAAAAGGTGAGTCAACCAATCCTTGATCTTCAATTCTCTTTTTTGTCGGGGAGGGGTTTGTAAATTTATTTTTGGTGTAATGCAATGATACATGTAACGCCCGCCATGCAAACCCCAGAGGACACACACAAAGCAAATAATTTTTTTTTAAAACCATACAATTGAACATGCAAGAACATTAACCATAATCAAATAACACATTACATTACACTATTACACTTAGTTCTCTAGGGCACGCGAGGTTACTTCACAACAACTAACAACGAAAAACAAAAGATAACAACATAACTATTAATATTATAAACCATGAACAAGAATACATCTAATAATCAAGAGTGAGAATATTAATACATCACATAATAAAATCACAATGAATCTATTTTAACAAATTACAATTGATCCTAACTATTACATTATTTCAATATTACATTACAAGCTCTTGATTAATAATTACATCAAATTTCCCAAACGTGTGGGATAATATAATTACAATGAAATCTGAACTACAAAGGAACACTGGTACAACTCCAACTGCGGAAATACTAAGAAGACAGAATGTTGATGGGGAACCCAATGGGTGTGAAGCACGTTCCACCCAACCATGTGAATTACAAGTAACTCACCCCCCGTGCTCAGAGGTGACAAGGAAGAGAACCCGACCATGAATGCCAAACCGACTCATGTACAATCATAGTACAAATACAAACACAACTCAAGGCATACATTGATATAACCTACAACGTTCATGAACCAAACACGACAAGATAAAGCCATGAAACTCATCACAAATAAACCAAGCATTATCAATTTAACAAGTAACTAAATAACAACCATAAGTCAAATTCACATGACCCAGACACAACATAAAGTTTACTATTCTAGAGGCAACCAAAAACCAAGTGCAAGGGTGTCTAGTGGAGAGTGTCATCGCTTAGCTCTCCCTAAGACCCCTAACATAAACCAAAATACGGCAAGGGTTGTACCTTCAAGTATGAGACATATAACACAAAACAAGACATGCGAGGCAAATCCATCTCGCGATAACTCAAGTTACAGTGACCACTATTCTCGTACAACCCTTCCAAAATTTAAAGCTTAAAAACATGTAATATTCAAATCCCAAAAGTACAAGAATAAATGTCCAAGTAAATAAATCATGCCTCTGGAGAAGACCAAGTTTAATAATAACTAAAATTGAACTCACAATTTACAACGGGGTTTCTGCATCGAAAGGAAAGCCAACAATGATTAAAATGACAAAATAAACCACTCTAAAGGGTTTCAAGATCAAAATAACATAACTAGCAACACATTTAATCCTATCTCAAAATCTCTATTCCCACAAAAAATTCTTATGAAATAAAATACAAATGATAAATAATTTCTCCTTTTTACTAATTAACAAAACTATGAATTCCACTTTCGAACTAGACAACCTATATTATGCTTCTCTATTCCTATCTAATCAACACCATTTAAATCCCTAATTTATTTTTACAACCATAAGAAAGATTTCAATATATCTTTTATAAATATATATATATACACACTTATGTATATATCATAGTATATATATACAAATATATTTATACATATATATTTAAATTACATTGATATTTTAAATTACACTGATATTTTAAACAAGTTACATTAAATATATATTCATAAAAATCTCATTATTTATTTCCTAAAACTTTAAAAAAAACATATAATTACAAAATATTTTATTAATCTATATTCACAATTTCTGAATTATATATATAATAAAACATACACACACACACACACACACACACACACACACACACACACACACACACACACACACACACACACATATATATAACTACATATATAAAAATACATAAAAATTAAATTAAATT